>JADRCH010000044.1:11452907-11663894 GCA_019843965.1 Rhynchomys soricoides
CTCTCTCTCTCTCTCTCTCTCTCTCTCTCTCTCTCTCTCTCTCTCTCATTTTCCCTCCACTCCTCCCTCCCTCCCTCTTTCTTTTTCTCTCTCCCCTCCCTCTCTTTCCTTCCGTATGACCAACTCCACTTTCCCTCCAATTCTCATTTCTTCTTAGGTGCTTTTTCAGGACAATTAGGGACAATCACCAAAAAGCTTCACTTGACCTCTTTCCTTCTTTGCTAAGCCACCTTTTCCCCAGATTATTGCCTTGAACCACATGGACTTTACTTGAAGGCTAAGTCTGGGCTTCATCAGAAGAGCTTCCAGTATATAGTTCCTCAAAAGGGCTCAGTCTAAACATACATATTCATGATTTCATATTTGCATATGAATAATAATACACTAAATAATGAATGCCTGTCTTACTTATAGCATATATATATATGAATATGGTTTTATAAATAAAATTTTCAAAAGTACATATATATAATTCACAAAGTATTGATATTAAGTATATAAACTATGATATTCCCTTTTCAGTGACTTATCCACTATCAGGTGTTATTTATCCACAATTTTAAACTTAATATTCACTTAACTTTATTAAGTTCATTAACTGATGGAAATTCCAGACTTTTGTTGTACCAGTGTTAGTGTTTACTCTTGGTGTAATTTTGAAGTTTTGATGTGTTTTGGTTTAGAATTTTTTACTTCCATTCGAAGGATTCACATGTTTGGGGAACTGGTGTATGTGTGTGTGTGTGTGTGTGTGTGTGTGTGTGTGTGTGTGAACATGATCTGTTACTTGCAATTTCACGTGGGACAGATTTTAAAGGCTATTTTATTTAGGGATGGAGATATGACTTATTCGTTAAAAGCACATGCTCCTCTTGAAGAAGACCTAGGTTCATTTCCAAGCAAGTACATAATAGCTTGCAACATCCTTAGCTCAGAAGGACTAGAAGCTAGACAGATTTCCTGATAGGCAGACAGATAGAGAGCAGGGCTATGACCAGGTATCCTAGGTGGGATGCTATTGCTATAATGAAATACCATAGCTAAAAGCAAGAAAAGTCTTATTTGGCTTATTTTTCACATCATAATCCATTACTGAAGGAAGCCAGGACAAGAACAGGAATGCAGAAGCTGATGCAGAAACCATGTGGGATGCTACTTACTGGCTTGCTCCACATAGCTTTCTCCCTCTGCTCTGTTATAGAACCCAGGACCATAGCCTACAGGTGGTAGCACCCAAAATGGGCCAGCCCTACCTCCATCATTCAGTAATTAAGAAAATTCCCTACAATCTTGCCTACAGACAGATAATATGGAAACATTTTCTATTTTGCAGTATCTTCCTCCCAGATGACTACAGCTTGTGCCAAGTTGACATAAAATTATATGTAAAAGATAGTTGACTTCTGAGATGGATGGCTTCTTTCTCACTCTCCTGACCTTAGTCAGGGACCTGGAAGCTTAAAACAAAAGTCCATTTCTTCTGCCTAGACTACCTCAACAAGTTACGGATCAAATCAGGACATGTTTCCACAATAGTTGTGAGCCAACCAGAACTCTCGTCTTTTTTCAAATAGGCAAACCTTAAATTAAGAAACCATAAAAATTGAAACCCTCAAAAGATGCTGGGCTTCACCTTATGAATCTCCTCTCTACTTTGTGGAAAGTGTTTTGCTTGATGTGCTTTCTGTATGTGTTTCAACATTTTTAATATACTCTCTTTTCAAATGCCGAATCTGTCTGATGCTCTTTTCTGTGTTAAGATTTCTTTGCTGCTACCAGTGTTGTTCAAGATTTTTACTGCCTTTACAGATGAAATGAACCCAAACAAAATGCCTAGATGGTAACAACTCCAGCATGAAGGAATCCGGTGATCTATTTTCACCCCTGAATGCACAAGATACAAGTTTTTCTCCAACCTCCAAATGTGTGTCCTTTAGTCCTCAAATAAATAAATGCATTTTAAAATGAAAATGTATTTATTAGTATTGTTGAGTATGTGATTAAGGGCTGTAGAGCAATTATTGGGGTCAGAAGATATCTAGGTAGAGTCCATCGTCCCCTTTTATCATGTGAGTTTTGGAGATATAATTCAGGTATTCATGGTGTCAGGTTTTGACAGCAGGTGATTTTACTTGCTGTTAGTCAGGATTCTGAGAGGAATAGAATTTAAAGAGTATATAAATTCATTATTTACTGTATATATTTTATATTATGTGTGTGTGTGAAGGTAAATAGGTAAGTGACAAATAAATGATAGATGATAGATAGATAGATAGATAGATAGATAGATAGATAGATGATAGATAGGTACAGGGAATTTATTAGAATGTTTTACAGACTGTGGTCTACCTAGCTCAAAAACTGATGTCTACCAATGGGAGGTACAAGAATCTCTCAGTTATTCAGTCCACCACCTGGGTGTCCATACTTCAATATTATTGTACAACATCTTTATGCCTTCCCAATGCACCATGTATATTTCTGCACTTCACTTCAAATTATATCTAGTTTTTATCTCCAAAATGATCAAAAATTGATTCTCTTTGGGAGGTTGAGGTTGGGCTTATTCCAAAAGACACAAATTTATCTCTCAAAAATGTTAGATGTTAAATAAATGCATGACACTGAACTGTATATTATTTTAGTAATTTAAGCAAAAGTATGTCTTTCCTTTAGGTCTTGAGGGTCAATGGGTAGTCATATCACTGGCCACAATTTTCTTAATGAATACAGAAGGAAAATAATAGGCTCTGCAGATGAGTCTACACGGATATCAGAGTAAACACACAATATTTTCATTAATATTAGTTTAATATGTTTCCTATATAATGAAATATAATTGCTATAAAACATTTAAAATAAAATATAAAATGACCTTTAAAATTGCATATTTCATGTATGTTATGGTGAATCTAAAATGGTAATAGTTTACACACACACACACACACATATATGGACATACAAATCCATCCAAATATAATCTATATACAAGGGGACAACAAGATGGCCTAAAATACAATGGTACTTGGTGCTTGGTTCTTACAGCAATGTTTTACAACCTGAGTCCAATCTCTCTTGGACTCATATGGTAGAAAGAGATAACTGGCTCCATTAAATTGTCTTGTGAACTCTACATTGTTACTATGTGTGTGCATGCATGCACATAAATAAATAAAAACTGCAATAAATATTGAAGTTGTTTTGTTTTATAGTACAGTTCTTTTATGTCCTAATACTCAGCATTGCACATTATGTCATGTGTTCACCAGTTAATATAGCAAAATGAGTGAAAACACCCTGCTAGGTTTGGCTGCCAATCAAACCTAATGTGTTTAATGTCAAATGGACTCAGTGCTTTCAAGGATAGAATTCAATTTATTTTTTGGCAAATAAATGAGCTCCCACTTTGAAGAAAATACTATTGGAAATTATTTTCATAATACCTTTTATATTTAGAAATAATATTTTGGTGGGTAAGTACAAATCAATTAACTAATATAGTATATGATTAAAACATTCTGCATTCTGTTAAAAATGGTTTAGGAAAATATGAGAGTAAATGCTTTGTGTTTGATGTCTTTCCTCCTATGAATTCTCAGAGGCATATTCTAGACAGGCTCTGATCCAAAGACATTTTCCACACCTTCATCAATCTCACTGTTTGGTGGAAGGAATAGCTGTGGCTGAGGGTTTAAGGGATCCAGTGCTCTGAGAATCAGGAATCATCTCCTTTTTTTTGGAGACTACACTCAACCCATTGGCTGACAAATTTACTTGCTTAGTCCTTGCCCATAGTATGCCCATAGTATAATAGAACACTTTTAGCTAGTGTTTTGTTTTCTTTCATTTGGTCAAAATACTCACAGAATACCTATCGATCCAGAACACAGAGTTTACTTTTCTGGTATACAGGAAAGTATCACCTTGATGGAGTCATTCTTAGTCATGTCTCACAACAGAAATGTTAAGGGTTGGATTTAAGTATAAATCAGTGTATCAAGGTAGTTAAGTGGCATTAGTCAGAGTTCTAGAGAGGACCTTAAACATGAATGCACAATGAGCAGAGGACTGAGATAAGATTAGTAAAGAGCAGTGTTTTGATAAGGACCAGGTCTTTTCTGTCTTTTAAACATCATAAAAAGACAAAATTAATATAGAAACTTAAAGATAATAAACAACATTTGTTTAGGAATTCTGTATCATAGAGGTTGCATATAATACTTAAATAGTTCTACAATCAGAGTAAATAATGACAAAATTATTAAATCATGCTATATGTTCAAAAATTGAGTTTCACTTAGATTATGAATTTTATAATATTAAACCTTTTCTTTGCTTGTTATATATCTATTTATCATATATATAAATAAAGGTATATTTCTTCAATGTATATTTTTTCAAGTTGAAGTTTCTTTAATGAAGTTAACTTACCCCAAATATAATATATAAAAATAAATGTGAATTTTTTATTGCAACAAAATAAAAGCATCTGTCAATCATAGCAATAACTAAACAAATATAAGTTCACAATATAAATATAACACATGTGTGCATGTATATGCATATACACATATACAAGAGCATATATGACATTATAATAAAAGATCAGTATCTATTTCATACAACTTAATGTTTAATTGGTTTTACTTTTTACTGGGTACCTGTCAATTTCCAGACGGTACATACAATTTTATGACAGGACTCTGTCCCTGACAGTAAAAATCTGTAGATGAGCTCCATATCAACAGAAAATACATTATTATACTTTTGCAAAATCAGAATAACACAAGTTCATTAAATGCTGAATGTTTATATTATAGGATTTAGAGTGTATGAAAATGAACTAGAAAACTGTCACAGTAATTGATTAAAAATAAACTTGTATTTTAGGAAAAAAGTACAAAATGTTGTATTTAACAACATGTTAGCATTAATAAAACATTATCCTGAAATCTTGTTACCTATAATTTGTTTTTATATGAGAGAGATCATTTTTGATTCAGTTTTCTACATGTCTAAAATAGTCAAATGCAATCTTGTCAAAAGAACTGAGATGAAATACTGTTTTTATATAGAAAATCACTTATAATCTATGCTATATGGTTTAATGTAATGAAACACTTATTCTAAAGTTCAAACAAATCATTTCATGATTAATTTTATGTTGAATCATCTCTGATCTTGTTAATATGCTATTGTTATTTATATAAATCTCAATTCTTATTAAAACTATGAAAAGTATATGTGAATTAATATCAGGAAGATTTTATTAACTCTTGAAAAATAAAATTGGCAAACTATGTTCTAACCAGTTAAATCATTTCTTCACTTAAATCTAAGAAAATCTGTGCTGTGTTCCAACCTAAAATTTAAAATAACACTACCATGTAATTTAAATATCTCCATTCTGATGTCTAAAATAGAAAATGGATCAATATTTTACAGAGGTTTTTCACTCTATGTACATTTGAAACTTTATTGAAAATGCCAACATATGGAAACAATCCAATTCTATCAATAGGTCAATGAATAAAAATGCAGTAAGGTACACAATCAAATATGAAGCCCTTACAAGGATTAAATCCCTCAATTTCCAACAATATAGATATATATGAATGACATTATGCCAAGCAGAAAGGTCAAAGATAGGATATCACATACTTTGCAACTCTCTTATATGTAGAACCTAAAATTGACAGGTTCCTAGAAGCTGAGAATATTTGTCAAGAGGTAACTCATGAGCATGTCAAAGGAAAATATTAGATATTTATCTCTATTTCTCTCTGCCTTAAATTTTAATTTATCTTCAATTGTTTGAAAAGTTCATATGTGTATGAGTTTTGATCAAATCTACTCTCCGTATTCTACTCACCCAATGCCCTAAATTGGACAGATATATCACACCAGAAAGCCTCACAGAAAAGAGAACGTACATAATGTAAGATTGAGAGGCAGTAGACATCTGCAGAGTAGTGTTTTTCAGACATTGTGGTGACATTGCACACATGAAGTCATAGTGGCAGTGAGTAGTCATACAAGACCTGGCCAAGATCAAGCCAGCCAAAATGTAGCCTGAATAGAGGAGGGTCTCCTTAAGTCCCATCACCAGCCAAGAAGATATTGACAATTGATGGCTGTGTGTGTGTGTGTGTGTGTGCGCGCGCACGCGCGTGTGTGTGTGTGTGCATGAGAGAGAGAGAGAGAGAGAGAGAGAGAGAGAGAGAGAGAGTGCAACAGGTATGCTGCTCCTGAGAATTTGCTCCAGTAAATGGCCCCACAGCCATGTACACACAGGTAGCACTAAGTGGACTAAATAGGTTTAAGATAAATGAAAAGTTCACCATAGTTTTTAAGATACAGTCTCTCACTGAACTGGAACCTTGCCAATTGTATTATGCTGGTTGGCATGCAAGTTTCTGAGATCCATCTGTTTTTACCCTCCATAGCTGAGGTTACTGGTACATGAAGCTATGCCCAGCTTTTGCCTTGGTGCAAACTCCATGTTTATTTTTTTCTTATAATCTTTCTTGGTGTAATTCATAGCATGAATATTATGAGTTTTCTGAGGAGATTGAGAGGAGGCCCATGACAACAAATGTTTCCTGAGAAATCCCAGATCTTCTGCAGCTCTGAAGTCACACCTAGGCATCTTTGGATCCAAAGGATTTCTTATGAATTCCAGGTTACTATTAATTCAAAATGACTCCTCTGAAATTTAATTAGCAACACACACCAATGTTTTATTTTCAAAGTTTCCCCTTTTGAAATATATTCAGTATACATATTTCTTAAAATTGATATATCTGCTTTATTCGGAAAAATATATCCCTTTTGGCTCCCAATATTTATTGTACTGTGAACTACTGCTGGAACAAATTTCTCCATGTCAGTGAAAGGCAATATTAAATTTTGTCTAACCTTTCAGGAGTAAAGAAAATATTGTCCTTGTTGCTGAATTGACTCAATTCTCAAGTGACTCCCATCATCAGCGTGAGTGACAGAGAACAGAAGCAGCTTTGTCTTTCAGTCTTATTTTAAAGGTTTGTTTTCTTCAATATCAGTACCATGGAAAAACTTCAAATATATGGACTTGTCTATACTCATTTTAGCACTAATTGTGAACTTTGTAATCTCTGTGTGTATTAGAACCAATTCTAAATACTTGAGATGTTTCATCATACTTAATTATCTCATTTTACTAATAATATTGGACTGTTGTTTTGTCATACTTTGATGAAAAAAAAATCATTGCTATGTTCCAGGTGAGGTTACTTCATCCAAAGAGGAGATTAAGCAACATTCCAAGTTTCAGTCCTCACAGAGGAAAGCCACCTTGATGTGAAGTCAGGAAGTAAAGTGCCCCTATCATTCTCTCAGAGAAGACTGGTGTCCTTGGCTGCATCTTGGTAGCCACCCTAAATTCAAATATTTCAAATCAAAGAAATTTTCTTATCTTTCAGATGTGAGGTCAGAAGTTTAAGATGGATAGGTAGGGCTACATACAGTTCATGTTGCAAGATAAGTAATTTCCTTGACTTGTCCAACTTCCAACACTTTCTCCCTTTTCAGCTAATGGACCCATTTTCTTAACCTGTGCTTCTATGGATAAATTGTGCTGACTGTTGTCTCTCTTAAAATGCCATTTGTTATGAGCCCAAGCCTGTTTAGAGAATTCAGATCAGAATATCTAAGAGTTTCTACAGCTGTGGTAAAACACATTTTTAGAATTGCAATTAATCTTTTCCTCATTTCACTTCAAATAAATGAGACTCGAGCTATGGTATTTATTTATTAGGCTCTACACAAATATTGGGGGATTATCCCTACTAAATTTATAATGCTAGTCTGGCTACTACCCCAAATGTGCTCCCCAAATATTTGCTGTTTGCTAATTCTCTGGGATATTTCTGTTCTAGCATTCTGTTGTCACAGAAGGCATTTCATGCTGGCATTTGTTGCTGCTGGTTCATCATGACTAATAGAATCATCTTGTTCTCTCAGTCTTATTCTCCCCCTTTTCTTCTCTCCTTCTTGTGATCCCTATCTTTGACTCTCAAGCCCAGTAGCTGAAAATCTACCTCTCTCTAACCCATCCCCAGTAATTGCCTATTGCCCAATTTTTAAAACCAATAGCTTTCAATTGGACACCAAGGTTTACACAACAAAGGCTAGTATATATGATCATTCACTCATCTTGGAACAACCAATCTTGGAGTACAAACTTTAGTATTGGAATACAAACAGCACCAGACCAACCCACAACATACCATAACTAGAAGAAACTTTTGGATGCAACGGTAAATTTCAGTTTACAACTCTTAAGTCACAGTCCTTCACTGAAAGAAGTCACAAAAGGAACTCAAACTAGGAACCTGGAGAGAGGAATTTTAGTAGAGGCTTGGAAGAAATGCTGCACACTGGCTTGTTCCTCATGGCTTTTTTCAGCCTGGTTTCATTTTTATTTTATTTATTATTTGGGAATTTTACATAATGTACCCTGATTACTAACACTTCCCAGGGTCCTCCCAGGTCTAACCTCCACCTTGCCCTCCCTGTAAAAAGACATCAAAAAAATTGTGTTGTCCATATGGCAACTTCAGCATTCACCCTGCTTTCTTATAGCACCCAAACTAGCCTGATGATGGGTGGCAATACCTACAGTGGGCTGGACTCAGATGATTTTTAGCTTGTGTCAAGTTGATACAGAATAGCTAGCACACACTGCAAAACAAAATATCTTCAACATTTCTTGCCATAAATGGCAACATATATAGGACTTAAGAACAAGGAATTAAACATATTGGAAAAAAGTAAAGTAACTTTCCAAGGTGAAAATATTGAATAAAATATACCTTAAGTAAATACACAATGTACCAAGTTTAAAATGAAATGTTCCACAGGATATTAGCCATATAAGTGAGAAAAAGAAGATAATACATTTTTCCTTATGGAACTATGTGATTTAAACACATCTAATTTCTCTGAATTTAAAAAATAAATAAAAGATAAGAACCCTCTTAAACCATTAAATAAAGAGATATTGCTTCTTTTAACACCAGAGTAAAAGATTTAACTGAGAGCATGCTTTAGTCAAAATGCAACTCAGTGTTGAGTGCTAAAAACATGCAGGCAAGCCTGGGGTCCAGGGGTGGAGGATAAATAGAAAGGAGGAAGGAAGAGAAGGTTAAGAGAGGAAACCAGGGAGGGACAGCTAAAAGTGAGGACCACCTGAAGGGTCATATAGAAACCTACTACCATAGACACTTGTTAAAATATATGCTTATATGGAAGAAATCTAAATTAAGTCACAAAATAAATGAGGAGACAACCCCAAACCCCATCCAGACTTTTCTTGCCACCTTCAATGGCAAGAATGTGAACCATCTAATTGAGCTGTTGGCCAAAGAGGTCCCATGAAAACCCCCAAACAGCCCAGATTATTGTCAAGGGCAGGCTATTGGTTTGTTTCCACAAACTCATGGTAATATTTTATTGCTGAAGACAATGTCTGCATAATTCATTGATCTTGGAAGTGTCTACCTATACATTTCAACAGTGTAAGCCAGCCAGATCCCCCAGAGCTCCCGGGGTCTGGACAACCAACCAAAGAATACACATTGAGCAACCCATGTCGCTGGCCACATATGTGGCAGAGGATGGCCTTGTTGGATATCAGTGGGAGGAACGGCCCTTGGGCCTGAGGATGTTCAATGCCCCAGTGTAGGGGAATGCCAGGGCAGGAAGACTGGAGTAGGTGGGTGGGTGGGTGGAGGAGCACCCTCACAGAGGCAGGGGGAGGGGAAATGGGATAGGGGTTTTTTCTGAAGGGGAGACCTGGAAAGGGGGAAACATTTGAAATGTAAATAAAGAAAATATCCAATAAAATAAATAAATAACAAAAAAATTAGTATTTATGCTACTGAAAGGTACTCTGCATGTATTAAAGGACAAAGATAAATACTAACCCAACTAAAAACCCTGAAATCTACAATGGTGACCTGCTTTAAAGATATGCTGGTGCAATTGTGACACAAAGCTGTAATATGTGATTGGCTTAAAGGTCTGCTCCATGAGATGAAACCCATGCCCAGCACTGTTTGAGTGATGAAGAACCAGAGACTAGATAGAGGAAAACCAACTGCTACAATACTGCTAAAGGAAAAGAGAAATAAAATGATATTCTGCTATATTTATATATCAGTGTCTTGATTAGTTATCATCAGAGAATTTTCCTCCCACAGTAAATGAGAATAAAAACAGAGACTCACAGCTGGAGAAAGTGAAGAGATTGAGAGACCAGGGAACATTCAGTCCAAAATAGGATGTTTCTACCAATTCCTTTTCTTTGGGGCTCAGAGACCTCTGGGGAAAAGAAGGCAAAAAAATTTTAAGAGGAAGTGGGGATGGAAGACAGAATGGAAAAAAGGCATTCTAGACACAACAGAGTTGATACACATATGAACTTACAAAGACTGAGGCAGCATGCACAGGGACTGTATGGATCTTCATCAAGTCCTAGCTATGAAATGAATAGACACATATCCCCATCCTTAATCCAGAAGCTATTTCCAATTGATAATTGCTTACAAAAGAGAGATTATTTTTCTATAACAGAGTCTCATTGGTTATATAAATGGCAGGAAGGTCCCATGACCACCAGTAAATGGCCAACAAATATGAATTCAATGGCATTATTGTTTTGCTTGTTTCTTTATTTTGTCTCATAATGCTTTGTCTGAGCTTTTTAAAAAATCTTACAGGTCATTTGCTTCTGTGATATCATTTCCAAATTTGTGTTTTTATGGGATTTCTGGCTGTGTTGAGAATGTGGTTTGCTTTTCCTTGGCTTTTTTAAAAAGCAAATACGAAAATTGTACAAAAATATCAATTGCAATTTAATTGAATAGAACATATCATTGAAAAATGGAAGTGCCATGAGTGAGAGTGGTTTGGAAGTTCCAAGAAGTCTTTCATTTTGATTAATTAAAATGCCTTGAAAAGCCACTTAATGTGTATAAGAGCTATATTGAGCTGAGTGCTTCTACTTCAAATCAGAAGTAACCAACATTAAGGAATTTTCTTACATGGAAATGTGGTATAGTAAAAAGAAAATGGGGCCATCCAAATAAATGATTGACATACTGACATGTTTGTAAAGCAAGAAGAAGAGCATAGGAGCCTAAAGACATAGGCAAAAATAATTATGCTTAAAATTGGTTAATTATAACTTAGGGAAATGTGGAAAGTCTCCAACTACAACCAGAATTGCTCAATTGCCTTCACAATTATCCATTTACAGCCACAATTATTTGCTGTTTTAATTTTTCTCTCTAAAATATATTCAACACACATGTATGCATTTTAAATCTCAGATATAGATTACACTTTTAACTTTTAACATAAAGTGTACCATACTGCTACTTCAAGCTTTTATGATTTTCTCAAAAACATATCTAATAGTATTATGTATTGTGTGTTGAATATAAAATTTAAAGTATACAATAAGACAGTAATATAACAGAAGAATTAATTCCATTTACTATTGGATTAGAAATATATTAGCTAATGTGTTCATTTTAGGAAGAATGCTAGTGAACACTGACTTCATTTACAGTCAGCGTGAACCATCTTGTAGACTTCACACAGATAAAGTAACATGTGATGGATAAGGTTAGAAAACTTTAAGTTGATGTAAACTGGAGTCATAGGAGAAAAAGTGAGTTTGCTCCACAAATAATTTTCTGTTTATGCACAGAACCTATAAAAACACCAACAAACAAACAAATGACGACAACAACAACAAAACCAAAACTGATCCATGCAGCTGTTAATAATTAAAATAATCTCCACAAGACAAATCACTTAAATACAATGCTAATAATTTCATGATTGTATACTGAAATAGAGAATGTTTTACTTTCTATCCATACCCACTGGGTATTTATCTCATTTTTAATATGAGAGGGTTTGGAAAACAATCAGAAGTGTAGGTGAGAAAGGCTCTAGAAACTTTAAATATGAGTGGATTCATCCTTCTAGACTTGGATCCAAAGTTTATGAATAAAGGAAATAGTTATGAGTTAATATGTACTATTATGAGGTGAAATATGTCCCCAGATTATATATTTATACAATTACCTCAAGTTCCTACAATGTGGTTTTATTAGAAAACAGAACTCCGGAGATGTGTTAAGTTCAGGTGAGGCCATACTGGAACAGAAGAGGTATACTGAACCAATCAGAGATTCATCTACATTTAAAAAGTAAAAGAAGACCTCCATAGTGTCAAGGGGAGGAGGAGGAAATGGGGAGGTTCCAAAGGGGAGATCTGGAAAGGGGGAAACATTTGAAATGTAAATAAAGTATTAAAAAAAATTTAAAAAAGTAAATATGAGACTTTTGACCAAACAACATGTTGAAAATCACTATGTTGAACACACTCATACAAAAAGGAGAGCGCAGTGAGACATATGCTGACAAGAGAGAAGGATTAATACAAGCCAAGTGTTTCCAGAGATTGCCAGAAAACCACCTTAGGTTGGAGTGAGACCTCTGTCAGCATCCCCTCATAACTGTCAAAGAAATCAACCCTGCTATATCCTTCTCTTGGTATTTTATTCTCTAATTCTCTAAGACTGTGTATTAATATATATATATATAATATTACCTCATACACAGGGGGATATATATATATATATATATATATATATATATATATATCACATATGTATATATACACACACATATCTATAAGCTTGTAGCACAGTATTGTGACTGAAGCCATTGAGAGATAACAGAGAACCTAAAACTCCTTCTAAGTAATTTAAATGCCCAAGTTTGGAGTTCTTCTCAAAATACAGCCACAATATATACAGTTTAATCTGCAGTAATGTCACTAAAAGTGTGTTTTTATTTTTACATAGTAGTATTTGCTTTCTGTTTCAAAAAGTTCAAGTATCAAAAATAGCCTTCCTTCCCATTTTCCCAAGCATAGGGGCTATAAAAGGAACACAAAATTTGTAACACAAATGATGAACTTATATAGGGCATCCACAAGTAGATTAAAAATATTTATTTGAATAAAAGATTTCTATACCATTGACCAAGTTATATAATGAGTCTGGGATATTTAACTTGCATTAATCCCTTATGGAAAGGGTTCTACATTTAAAAGTTTTAAATATTGAAAGAGGTTGAAAGAAGAAACTTTTCTTGGAGGAGCCAATTCTCTTCAACAGTGTCCTTTTCTCTGGCATTTGAAATGAGAGATGTCACTGTATGTTTATGTATCTACTATTTTTTATGTACATGAAAAGATGGAGTGAAGGGGAAAGAAAAATACAGTTTCAAGTAATCATACTTTTATTAGAAAACTGTTTTTTTTTTTCAATTTAAACTTGAAATATCATTACCAAAAATGATTACAAAATTGGATCCCATTGGTTTAAAAACAATAACTCCTCATGCTATGGTGAGATGAGAATTTTGAAATATTTATTTTTTAATATTATTTAATCTTTTATTATTTTACACTCCAGATTTTTTCCCCCTCCAGGTCCACCCTCTGATTACTCCCCATCCCATACTTCCAGCCCACCTGTTTCCATGAGAATATCCCCACCCCCACTTCCCACCCCACCAGACCTCTAAACTCCCTGGGGCCTCCAGTCTCTGGAGAGTTAGGTGCATCATCTCTGACTGAACCCAGACACAGCAGTCCTCTGCTGTATGTGTTGGGGGCCTAAACCAGCTGGTGTAAGCTGCCTGGTTGATGATCCAGTGTCTGAGAGATCTCAGGGGTCCAGGTTAATTGGACTGCTGGTCTTCCTATAGTGTCGCCCTCCTCCTCCTCAGCTTCTTCAAGCTTTCAACCATGAGGGTCAGCAGCTTATGTCCATTGGTTGGGTGCAAATACCAGCATCTGACTCTTCTGGCTGCTTGTTGAGTCTTTTGGAGAGCAGTCATGATAGGTGCTTTTTTATCAGCCTCCATAGCCTCAGTAATAGTGTCAGGCCTTGGAGTCTCCCCTTGAGCTGTATTCTACTCTGGGCCTGTCGCTTGGTCCTTCTTTTCCTCAGGCTCCTCTCCATTTCCATCCCTGTAGTTCTTTCAGACAAGAACAATTATGGGACAGAGTTTTGACTGTGGGATGGCAACCCCATCCCTCACTTGATGCCCTGCTTTTCTGCTGGAGGTGGGCTCTACAAGTTCCCTTTCCCCACTGTATGGCATTTACTTCTAATAAGGCTGTATTTTGGACCCCAGGCTGATTTGACATGTGTTGGCTTAATGGCTGCATTCTATATAGCTCCTCTGAGCTCAGCACAAAATAGAGAACTCCTGTTTCTTCATGAGACTTCCTTTTCTCTGCTTTATCTGGGGAGTCTGACCCCCAATCTTCTACCTGAAGAATGGCACATAGTCCTTGGCAAATCTCCAATTTTAACTTCCTCTTTCCTAGTAAGAACCCACCCAGAAAGTACTTGGGATTCCTGGAATGCCTCTCTGTATAATTGAAGCCTTCACAGTGCTTTAAACTTCACCCAATGATTTCATTCACCTTGAAAATTCTTTCACACTTAATGCCCCTGTCCACCTCGAATAAAGTGTATACATATAAACCCACCCCGAATAAATATATGTGCACAAGCTAAGATTATTTATAGAGCTGTTTCATTAAAATCCTCAAAGGACTTTATATTATAAGATATAATATTTGGTATTATTTATTATATTATGTTTATTTTTAATTATTTTATATAACCATATAAATAATAAAATATATAGAATAAAATAATTAATATATTTTATTTTGATATTGTTATCATATTTATACTATAAAACACAATATTTTATATTTATTATATAAAATTTAACATATATAATTTAACAATTTATTCTGGTTGCCACATATTGGTCTGATGAACATGACTTTTGATAGCTATACTTAGTTCTCTTGTGAAACCGTGTTATTACAAATTGGATACCTTGAAAATTCCTTCACACTATGCAAGGTTCATGTATAAAGCCCCTGTCCACTTCGACCCCGTCCATTATCTTGACTTTTTTCTCTGTCTACAATAGAATATTTGGAATATTTTCCAAATATGGAAATAGTTTCATAGCATATGAATAGATGTAGAAACAGCACAGATAAATTATTTATTAAGATAATATATGTAAAATAAAATTAACATAGTAGTACATGATACTACCTTTAACTTAGTCAATCATTTAAATTTCATTTAAATTAATACTTCGATATGTTTATTGAACTCTTGAAGTCATGAAGTCAATGAAGGTTATAGGATAATAGGATATTTTTTAGGATATAGGATATGGATTATAGGATATTGTTTTCTTGTAGTTAAGACTAAATTTCACAAAATAATGAAGTGAATATTGACAACAATATGTCAAAAAATAAAATTTAAAAGAATTTTTTAAAGTCTAAGAAATGAGTGCTACCACATTGAATATGACATGAGATGTTCTGGACATTTTTACTTTACCTAAATACATTTTTCTGGAATGAGAAACCTCATTTTAAATCATGCATACATGACATTGCTTGTAGGCAACTCTGAGGGAATTTTCTTGATTAATGATTGACTTGGGTGGGACCTGACTACACTGGGTATAATACCATCTCTAGGCATATGTCCCTGAAATGCATATGAAAGCAGGATGACCAAGACATAGAAGCAAAGTAGAAAGCAGCCTTCATCTTTAATAACATCTGCTTTGTTTCCTGTCTTCAGGTTCTGGTCTTGAGTTCCTGGGCTGATTTTCCTTGTTGAAGGAACATGACCTAAGATTTAGAATCTTGAATAAATCTTTCCTCTCTGAATTGATTTTGATCATGTTATTTAGTCACTGCAATAGAAATCCTAACTAAGACAGTCATAACTTGAAAATGAAATGTTTGGAAAACTCAATTATTTTCACAGTTTTTATTGTAAATCCAAAAATTCACATCAAGAGAAGTATATAATCAGACTGCTTTGGAGAATAACATGTGATTAAGGTTGTTAAAACATGCTATCACATGAAATTCTGGGTTCTGTCCATAGAGCCATCTGTGAGTGACAAAGTTATAAGAGAAATGGCAGTTCTATGATTGGATATCTAGGAATGAATGGAGGTAGCAAGGCCACAGGATTACAAAGTCACTGTGTGGGAAACACCAGAACAAGGCGGCTCTTCAATGAAGGCACCTCTTGAAGAAACCACTGGATCTGCGGGTATGATTTCTTTTATAAAGTGTTTTCTATGCAAGCTGACTTTAGATCTCCAATCTCATGTAGAATCATGCCCAAGGCTGAGCACTAGTAATTTCGAAGCTGAGGCAGAGATATGAGAATCCCTAGAGCTCATTTTCCAGTTAGTCTTGCTCAATGGTGAACTCCAAGTTCAGTGAGATCTCTGTCTTAGAAAGCAAAGTGGAGAGTGATAGAGGAAGACACTAAGGTCTAGCCCTAACCTCTATACTCCCAAGTACACATGGGCATATACATCCTTTCTGACTTTTCTTATTTTGTTCCAGTTAACATCAACCTGAATTCTGTTTTAAAAATTGTAAAATAAGGAACAGGCAGGAAAATGTAATAAGCCACACCCCTATAGTTAAGACTTATCTGAATATGCCCAATCATTAAGTATTCTAAATTAACAAAGTGTCACTGTTATTAAACAGGATGACCTAACTTTGAGGAAGTGGGGACATTTCTTAGTATACTCAGTGTTGCACACATGAATATAACATTGCAGACTTGATACTGAACCAATAAAAGCTGAAATAAGCATGTTATTTGAATTATGCAAAAAGGATTAAAAGGAAACCAATTATCTGGGCTTTATGGTTCAGATTCTATAACTTAACAATTCATTTAAATAAGCAAAAAATGTTAAAATTGGAAAAACACATGAATATTACCATAAACGTGTATCTAGAATGCAAAGGAAGCCTTATTTTTCAACTCCTTAGATGCTACTCATGAGGTACATTTCAAGTTAAAATCCTCAGTATTAAAGTTGGTTTTATCAGTGTATACAATCGTGGACATTCAATTCCACTTTGCTTAGGATTTGCCTCATTTGAAAAACCATATCACATCAGCATGTGACCTTATTTTGTGAAAAATCAACTATTGTCATTTGAAAAGTTTATAATTTAACTACGTTTTCAATACACTTAATCAAATTTTATCAAGAAGATATTCAGCATTTAAAATATGTATTTTATGAATATTTTAAGAAGTAGGTTCAAAAGAAGCAATAAAAAGAGAAATTAAATATATCCCTTTTTGGTTTTTAGACAGTAGTGTGGGTAAAGAAGTCATCATCATACATGAATTGTCAGAGGACAATAATAGAATGAGGAAGCCAGCTGCAATGGACTATACCATGAGCAGCATATGTTAGATTCATGGTCTTGCAGACATAAAGCAACATTTGAACACATATTTGAGAGAGAAAGGTCTGGTTAAGTGGAAATGTTAATTGTAACATTCTGAAAAGAAGTGTAAGCCAACCCCAACACTGAAGCACATGATCTGGGAAAGGACAAAGCTTGTATCTGAGCAGAATGAATGGGGAGGGATGAGAGAAGAGATGAGGTGCTGAACACAACTTACAGAACCTGGATATAGATGCCCATCTTGCTACTGCATAAAAGCCTTAGATTTATTGGACTAGATACTGAAGTTAGGACTCTTGGAAGATACTGAAGGTGTGGGGATTAGGTTAGTGAAGCAAGTATTATTAAGTGGTCAGGTTGCTCATATTTTGAAGATAGTGGAACAATCTTTTGATGGTTTGAGTGTGCAAAGGGACTAAAGTAGATTGCTCAAAAATGAAACCCCAATATCTGACTTGTGAAGTGTGTTCTAAGGTTTGAGGAAACAAAACAAAAATATATTTCCAATTATACAATATTTATGCTACTGTCTGTACACTTAAGGGGTATGCCTTTGTTTTTCCTCCATCAGTTTTCTCCAAATAAGCAAGATTTATTGGAGTTACACTAATAAGTTTTTAATTTATTAATATTCAAATCAATCACATCAAATTATTTTTATAAATGAATGAAATGAGCTTTTAGAAGTTTAGGGATGGCAGAATGGCTCATCAAGTAAGTGTACTGGCTTCCCAGTCATATGGCCACAGATTCATTTCTGTGGCCAGATGGTAAGGATAGAACAAACTTCAGCAATATGTCTTCTGACCTCCACATATAAGTATGACATGAACGAAACTCATACACACACACACACACATACATATGTCCAAGTAAATTTGTTTAAAGTTTTAAGAAATGAGTTTAAGTCTACAGGATATATTCAAAGCTTTTCATAGGTATTATTAATACATAGACCTAAGCTTTGGGACCTCTGTGCAGTTTATGTTTGTGGTAGTTATTTTGTTGCTGTATGCTCTTCCAGGCTTCAAAAAGAGAATTGACCCAACCCCAAATTGTATTTTTCTGACTCTATAGAACTCAAGTCATGAAAGGAAGTCATGTTAATGGATAATTGGTGACACTAATAGCAATTACTTCTAGTCTGCAGAATCCAACCATGCAGTGCATGGTATTGGAGGTAGCCCTTCACAGGCCAGTGTAGTTCACTCACTTTCTGTCTCCAGACATGCAGCAACTATATTAGTCCAGGACCCTGACTTGTACATGAGAAGTGAACTGCTCATGTGAGAACCCTGCCCCTACTTTGAAAGGTCTGTACTGACTTCTTGGGTAGGTGCTGGCTCTATGAGATCATGTAAAAGGGCAAGAACACACCAGAGCTTGACAGAAACTAGGTGAAGCATAGATAAATTTCAAATTAAGCTTATTACTGTTTTATTTTATTTTATTTGGCATTTAAGTAGTTTCCCATGATTTGTTAAAAAAAAAAACCTTTTGCCAATTCCTATAGGCTTCTCTGTAATGTAAAATTTTAACCGTGTATGTCAAAGACAATCTTAATTCATCAATACCTTGGAGTTTATAGGCCAATATACTTTATGACATTAAGATATTTAAGTATGAACATATTTCTATTTCACCATAAATAAATCACAAATAAGGCAACTGACAAAGCTCAAAGAAGTCTTTGAATTTTATTAAAGGTCAGCAAGTGAATTCAAAGACTTTTCTCCAAATTATTTGTCTTTTAGTCTAAATACCACACTTTTAAGCAATATGGTATCTTAATTACTCTAGAGGTATCAGACAATTCAGAAATAAGTGATTAAAAGAAACCATTTCCATATAATATGTCATAATATGACTATATATGTCATCATAAAGTGTTTTACCTTCTCAGTTTAAAAATCAAAGTATTTTATGTGGACGCTGTGATGCATGCCTGAAATCTCAGAACATGTGAGGTGGAATGTGGACCAAAAGTTTGAGTTAATTCATGCTCAGCTATATACTGAATTACAATGCAGCCTACCTTTCATGGGGTCCTATCTCAAAACAGAAAAATAAAACAAAATAATAATTTCTTTAGTCAGTTATATTCTCTTGTCCTTATTATCTTATGACTGAGGCAAAGGGGTTTCTGTGAGTGTAACACCAGCCAGGGATGAACTGCAATATATGTCTCTCAGAAGTAGAGGGTGAGACCTTGTCTCCTAAAACAAAACAAAACAAAACAGCAAACTGAGATCATCTTAATAAATTATTCTCAGACTTCTGTGCCATTACTTTTAAAGGTAAAGGTACACATCACAATCGAGCCTTAGAGAAAAGAGATTTCTTGGAAATGAAGATGCCTAATATAAAGTTGGTTCTGGTACTTAATTTGGACTTAGCTTATAAAATTGTTTGTTAATAACATTGTTATCCTCTGATCCTGACAAGTGATTTGGAGGTTTTCTGAATATCTGAACTAAAACTTGTCAATCTGTTAACAAGATATCATCATAAGCATTGTAGCCAAATAGCCTCTTACATCTTGGATAATGACAATGTTTTTATGCTGTACATGCAAATTAACATTGATCTTTGTCTCTGAAAGCAGTAGGTACACTCAGGAAGTCTGCAGAAGGGTTGAAGTACAGATCTATGTAAAGCAACCTATAACAATCTATAAATATGTTTCTACTTTAGAAATCAAAAGGGCAAAAATATGTGGGCTACTCATATTTCCATGGGAGAAATAATTATGCAGTCACAAGAACCTAGAATAACTGGGAATTTGAAAATTTATAAAATTAAGATATGTTTAGATGTATTTCTTTTGTAAAATTTTATCTAAGTGTATAGGCAGTCTGGGTTGAGCGATGTTATTTATCCACATAGCTGCTTCAAACCAAGTTACTGTATGGGGCATTGAATTTTTTAAGGCCTTAGTCAGTGACATGGAGATAAACAATGAGTTTATAGCCTTCCTCAAGGTCAGACCACAGTGAACAAGACAACATTGGTGACGAGCTTGGACTTGAGTGTAGCATTATATTAACTACTCATTTCTTTTATTCTTTATTTTTTCTTTATTCTTTATTCGTTCCTTTTTAAATGTAGTTCTCTTTGTGAAAAACTACAAGCTATCTAAGTGTCCATCATTATCTATCTTTGTCTGTCGTATATATGTATGTTTGTAACAAAAATTTTCACTTTCTATCCACTGTGAAAAATAAAAATATCAGATAGTATGATTTTGAGAGGAGGAAAAGTTGCAAAGAGGCCATGGGAAGGACTAAACTTCCTGAGGACATGGGAAAGTATTAAGTGGATGTGGCCTGACCTGGCAATCAGGGGACATGCAAATGCTTTGTGAAAGTACTGTATTCAAAGAAATTCTGCCATAAGTTGTCTGAAACACTATATACCTCTTACCTTGAATGCTGTTGGAAGAAAGTTCCATAAGAAAAACAAAAGCCTCCTCTTGCTTCTGTAATGTACCCCCCCCCTTCCTCCCCCTCAAACTTTTTTCCTCTTGACAGCACTCTAGGTCAGAGATCGATTATCTGTATTATATAATTTAGAATACATATTCTTCTTTATGCTACTTAAAGGTTTTTAAGAAAGATGAGAGAAAGTTGTCAGTCTAGATGCTTACACAACAGAGAAACATTACTGCCCCATAGTTTATAGGAGGAAGGTGGCACACTATGACGGTTCTACTGTTGCTAAAAAGACTATTATCCTCTTCATAAACCACAGAATATCAACATTAAGGTCATACACTGAGCCACTATGTCCAGATACACTGTTGTAATGATCTTTCATTTCTAATCGTGCTGACCTCGTCATTGATAAGGACTCAGGTTTTTCAACTCCACTGGTTTCCTCTGCCTATCACCTTCAGAAAGTAGAATGTCTGTTTCTCATACATCTTGCTTTCAGTCTTCAGTCTTGCTAGCTTATTCTGGAGTCTCATTGATGTGTTTCCTTCAGAATACACATTTTCTAAAGAAGATGATCAGCACCTCATTTTCAACAACTTATTGCATGTCTACATTTACATATGAGTGTTATATAAACATAGTGTGTGTGTGACTGTCTTTGTGTGTGTGGAAGCAGATTTTGACACAGGATTGTCTCCCTCAATCACTTCTTTATCATTTTATCTAGACCTGCTGAACAGGAACATTCCTAGCATCCACCTTTCTATGTCCTATACTGCTAAAATGACAGCTGTGCACAGTAAGGCCCAACTTACATAAGTGCCTGATATTCAAATACAGTTCCTCAAGCTTGTGTAGTAAGCACTTTGTGGGACAGAGGAACTATGGAGTCAGGCCTGGAAAAAGAGTGGGGTTGAAAAGTGTCTAAACTTAGAACTCTGGTCCTGAGATCTGCAGGAGAGGGATTGCTTTCTTCCTCATCCCACCCCCCAACAAATCACCACCAACATCACAACCTCCCACTTCCCTCCCCCAATCCATGCCCCAGGAGGACATATCCCAGTCCATGTAGACCTGTGTCCCCACCTTTGCCCCAACAGGGGATGTCATGTAATTTTTTTTTTTTTTTTGCTTAAATATATAGCATTTTTATTTTGTTGCAAAAAAGTCTTCTTTTTCTATCTAAACACATTTTCTATTTAAACACAGTTGAAAAGTAGACTTAAATTCTCCAACCTCAATGTCAGGAAGTAGTTTTTCTTTCCATCACAGTTCCTGAGCACAGTATATCTATTCTTCCATGCCAAGTAATCTTTGCTTACATCATTCCTGTATTCTACACCACCTTTATCAATTCCCATGTCACAAATTCCAAGTTTCTGCAAATATGTTATCAATCACTGAAGTATCAAGTATATTATACTCCTTTACCACACAAGCTAAAATTAAATGTCCTATACAAGGAATCCCATAGTACATTCACATGCAGACTGTGAAAATTCACAAGTCATGTCCAGCGAGCATCTGGAATTCCTCTTTATGCAAATCAGGCATCCTCAGTATCCTGGCCACAACCATGGAGGTTGACTCCTATACACCTTACTAACCCCCAAAGGTTTAAAAGGCTTTTGTATACACACACACACACACACACACACACACACACACACACTAAATGAGCTCTCTTGTTGAAGCCTGCCTCCCAAGTGGTTGTCTGCTCTCTCTGGGCTCACAAGCCACCTGAGGTTTTATCGCCTCCAGCATTCATACTCACTTTCCCTCTCAGGCAACCAGCCATGATCTGCAGGTGGGAAAGCAGAGTGGGAATAACAGCACTTCACCTACTGGATCAGTTTTTTAATATATATTCTTTATATCATAGACTAGAAGTTCAACATCAATTATTTCCCATGCCAAACTTAGGTAATGCTGCCGTCCTGGTCAACTTTAATTGTCAACTTGACATGGGCTATAGTCACCTGAGAGGAAAGACTCTACTGAGTAATTTTCTACATCAGATTTGCCTATGAGCATGTCTGTAAGGGTTTGAATTGATCGCTAATTAATTTAGGAAGATCAGCCTTCTCTGGTTACCCATCTCTAAGCCTGTTGTTATAGAATGTCTAAGAATCTAAACTAAACATATTCATATGAACAATCCAGCAAGCAGTGTATCTCCATGGTTTCTGCTATAATTATTGCTTGAGATTTTGTCCTGATTTCCCTCAACAGTGGGCTGTAACCTTTAATCTGAGATAAATAATCTTCACCCCTAAGTTGCCTTTGGTCAGAATGTTTTATCTAAGCAGATAGGAATTTTTTTTTCCTTTTAGCCTAATAGGTTTCATCTTACAACAGTTGCATTTTTCTATTTGCCACTGATTAAACTGAATATTTTAACAGCTTCTAGAAGGCACATACATCCCTTACCTGCCTATTTTCCAGTATGACAATTTTGGTAGTTCTTTCTAGTTGGCTATGGCATCCTCATGAATGAAGTAGCAATGACACTCAAGACAGAGTCACTTGAATGAAGACAAACAAAACATGTTCTTTCCCTGTTTCTGTGAAGTGAGGAGTATCAGAGTCATGGAAATCCCCTACTGATAAAAGATGAGTAACTTTTTAATGTGTTCCTTTGTACAGTGGATTTCATGGACACAAATGAAATCAATATGATAAGGTAAGGAAGAAGAAGAATGTTTACATTGTGAAAGAACTCTGCAAACATCTTTCCCTTTTTTTAGTTACTCTTTTAATTTAATATTTTACCTTAGCTTTATTAAATTAGAAAACAGATGTGCATATATTTGTTGCACACACTGTAGCATTTTTATTACATATCCTTCCTGAAATGATTGTATAATGCTGTTTAACACATCCATCACCCCACTATCCCATTTGTAATGATAAAATTGAAGAGATGCTCTCAGTAATTTTTTAATATAAGATATTATCAACTATCATTGCCATGCAATAAGACAGCTCTCCAGAATTCACCTTTCCTGCTAAATTGAGACCATTTCCCATTCTCACTCATCACTTCCTCTTCTGAAGCCCTAGGAATCCATTATTTCATTCTTTACTTCTTTAAGTTCAGCTTTTGAACAATTTTAAATGTGAACTTACACAATATTCATGTTTTATTTGTATTACTTCCATCAATATAATATCTCCTTGTAATCTTTGTTGAAGAGATTCTTCTTTCTACATTGTATATTTTTGGCAACTGTGAAGGTTACTTTTAACATCCAGCTTGGTGGGAATTAGATTTACCTGGTAGACAAATGACTGGGCATGTTGGTGAGAGAGTATCTAGAATGGGTTAATTCAGGAGGAAAGAACTATGCTAAAAATGAGCAGCACGATTTTATTGGGTAGAGTCCCAAAATGAATAAAAGGAGACCGAGGTCAGTAGCACATCTCTGCTTCTTGACAATGGACACAATGTTTTTCATCCTCCATGGCTCCAAAGCCCTTTCTCATAATTCACCACTTCACACTGACCCTCAGCAAAGAGATTCTAGGACAGAACACAATCATCATATTCCTGTTGCAGTGCCTCCCTACTGTGATGAACTGCACCCTCAAAGTATGAATCAAACCAAGCCCCCTTTTTGTTAGGTGTGTCGTCATAACAGTGATAAAGTTGCTTGACAAATCTTAACTGCCATCGATGCATGGTTGTATTTTTAGGATCTTAATTATGTTTCACTTTGGTACCTATGTCTTCATAACTGTCTCATGGAATATCAATTCAGTTTTTATAGAATATTCTGAAACCAAGTAGTATGTATGAAATTTATTGTTTTGTTCAGTATATTCAAGACAGTGTTTTGCTTTTGGAGAATTACTCTTCCTTATTGAGGGGATGATTGATTTTTTTACCTTTTCTTTAAAGAAATTGTTAATTGATACAGATTGCACTAAATAGGTGGATTACTTTGGGTAGTGTAAAGACTCTGTCAATATGAACCTTTACATTCTATGAAGATGGGAGAAAGCACTCTATATGTTCTTATTTCTTCCAACTTCTATAGATATTTTATATTTTATAGCTCTTTCATCCCATTGGTTTTATTTATTCTAACATTTTATCATATATTAGATTATATTCTTGATTTCATTTTGGGATTATATTTAAAATGTTCTGGAAGCTAATGCACATAACATTTGGAACATAATGATATCCTTTCCCCCTTGTTTTCTAACACTGAGTGAAGATACATTGAGTGACAGACCAACTGTGAGTCACAGATTTTCAACTAATATGTTCAGAAAAGAATGATGCCTTCAATGAAGAGAAAAATAATTCTGTCAATTCTTACTTTTTTTCTTATAAAGCAATGCTGTTAGCCATTCTATTTTCTCTAGACTACTCTGAGTAGCTGGTCCAGTGTGAAACCAAATAAAAAGACAGTTGAATGGTTTATTTGAACATGTATCTTTGAAAAAAGAATAGGAAGTTGATTTGGGAAATTCTTTATAATCATAATTATTGGATAAATAAGAAAAATTTATGATTTATGTCTGCAAAGCCTTAACCTACTCAATAAATTATTTAATAAAAAGCAATGCCTGAAACTGTTTCATGATGTCTTCTTTAAATTGAATGTTTCTGTTTGATATATAAGTAATGATACCAAGAATAAAGAGAAAAATAAGAAAGAAGAAAGAAGAAAGGAAAAAGGAAGTAAGAAAGAAAGGTAGAATGGAAGAAAGAAAAGGAAAATCTAAAAGGTTATTATTGTTAGGGATGATACTATACCTGAGACATGTATATCCTGCTTCAGGTGTCATGGCTCCAACAGTTTCAGCAACTTGAAAATAGCATTCCTAGAATACTTTGATACAAACATTGTGAATATGAACTATAATCTGCTGTACAACAACAGAGAAGGTGAATTTTAAATCAAATGAAAATTTGTTCTTCTCACAGGTCCAGTGATGGTACAGTTGAAGAGCTAAGATTTTCTAAGTGGAAAGCAAATTACTCTTTATTAATTCTTGTCATTGTGATTGCATAATGTCTGGATTTGAATGTTTGATGTGTGCATGGCACCCTTTCCTCTTCCTTTGGCAATCAGAAGTGTGAAAATAAACCTTACACTTTAGAAGGAATGCTGAGTACTGAAAAACAAGACGGATGTAATCATCTGCACTAAAATGAAAAAAAAAATACTTTGCAGGAGAAAAAAATATACACTATGTCAGAGCTAGAGACACACTCTTTTATGTTAATATATGCACTGCTATGTGTCAGGGCTGTGAAAATAGGCAATGAAATGAGGAGGCAGGTGGCCAAATACGCAAAGAGAATTTAACAAAAAATTATTCATGTGCATTTTTCCAGAAACTCTCTTTAGAGCTTAATTAATACCTTTAAAATTACTTCCTTGAATGATCAGTGCATAGTCCCAGTTGAAACTGCCATTAGGTGCTAATTAGTGTGCAAGGTCAAGTTCTATAATAAATAAATAAATGCAAACACAAACACATGCCTTGTACAGCCACAGCCAATAAGGATGTATTCCTGCCTTTGTGTGTTTCCGTTTGCTAATGTGAATAAGATGGGTCTGTGAATGCATTCTCTGCCTGTAGGAGCCTGACACCTAATATTCATTGTGTCCTATGCTTTCAATTAGAGTAAGTACCCAGTTTTACTTCTTTCTTCCCTGAAACTTAGCTCTCTTGTGATCTTAGAACTGTTGAGCTTAAATATTGACATTTTGACATCCTCCCACACACAAATTCTCATAGGCCTGATGTGTAGCATTCTAACCTAGATCCAAAGAGGGTATCTATATGGTTAGATTAATTTGTCTTAAAGTTGTTTAATGTTTAACAAATTCATAGGTTAAATTATTTATATGTAGATTTGAAATACATCTGAATTTTTATCAATATGCAGATTGATATCTACTTATGTAAATGTCTGTAGATGTTTTCACAAGCATCTACATAAATACCAAAGTATTCAGTGGGTTAGGAAGTGTACTGGCCCTGAAATCTGTGATGTTTTGAGACTTAAATGAGCATATCCAAGTGTAAATAAAATTGCTACATGTAAAATGCTGTCTATTCAGAAAACTCAAACCATAAGGCATAGGAATCAAGGATCATAATGTAACCCAGGAAAATGTTTTCAAATCTTTTTCTTCCTTCCTTACTACTTTTATAATTTTATTGAAGTTGATACATTTCCCTGTGAGTAGTGGCCAAATACGATGTGTGGTGTGCCTTTTTCTCTGAATATGTGTGTTCTCTAATATCTTGTCACAGTTGAAGTAAATGGGGGAAGGGGGTAGGTGCTTTTTGATCTGCAGATTCTGTTCCCCCTATCCCCAGTTCTGGAATCTGCCTTACCTACAGTTTAATATTCTCTTTGTTAAGTAGCCAGTGTGTGAAATGGCTGTCTCAGCTCCTCCAATTTGTCAGCTCACTTGTCAACCATGAATATCCCAGGCCAGAAAAACCTAAAAACTCCAATGCAAATCAGGATTTCCCCTTTATTTAAAAACTTCCCATAAAATAGTCTAGTAAATTTAGACACAAATGTAGCCTCTGCTTTATGTTAGAATTTTAATGCATGTAAATGTTCACTTATATTTAAAATAAAGATATTTATATTTTAATACTATTCAGTTCCTCTATTTCATAGTAATAAATCACTTTAGTGAGCAGTCTACCTGAACGACATTACTTTGATCTCAAAACAAGTCACTGTATGAATTAAAATCTTCACTCTAGGCCAGCTTTAAACATATACACAGGCGTGCACGTGCACACACACACACACACACACACACACACACATACACACACATGCACCAGGACTTTGAAATTGTTTTTTCCTAAGGGTATAAAATACTATAAAAACTATATAACAACCATTGGGATAGGGTGCACATATTTAATAGCTCAGTTGATTGCTCCTTGCATGAGAAAAGAAAATGCTGATGCTCACAGAAATAATCTCTCTCTCAAAGTAGAATGATATGTAGTAGTCAACAAAATTACACAAAAGGGAAGTTTAGGGGAAATAATTTGAATACCCTTTCTGTGATGGAGCTTGTCATATCAAAACATTCAGGTAATCATTAACCTGCTGTTTCAACTTAAATTTCCACTAGAACTTTATATAAAAATTTAATATGTAATAATCTGTTACCACTTCACCTTGACCTAGATTTTGACCTGTAGAAGTTCCATAATAAAATATACCAAAATAAACAGCTATACCTAATTTCAACAACAATACAAATTCTTAAAATATCATTTAGTATATTTTAAATAGGGTTTTTTCTTCAGATGCTTTCTGTTTTATTGTAAACATATTGATACATGTGTAATAGTACATAAAGAAAATGCTATTAAGGATACAAACTATCTCACAGTTAAATTGAAAATAAAACAATACCATTTCATTGAAAGGGAGATGGTTTGCTGACTATGTACACTTGATGAGTAAGTCTTGTGGTTCAATTGATAAATGTACCCATAGATTCAGGTATTGAAAGAATCACTCCTCCATTGGTGGAGCTGTTTGGGGATGCTACAGAGAAGCTTTTAGCAGGGAACCTTTTTAATTTAATGCATAATTCATTATATTAAAATACAGTTACACCATTTTGCATTTATCCACACCATGTTCTACATCAATTTCATGGATTCTTATTTTAAATTTAATTTCTAAATAGAATTGTTCCTTTCTGAAAGAAATTCAGGTAAAAATATGGAACAAAGACTGTCAGAAAGGCTGTCCAATGACTGGCCCAAGCACAGGCACCAAACTGGCATGTCCTGTCCAAAACCCAAAATCAATAAGCATGATAATGTGGACATAAGGATGTTTTGAAGGCCTCAACCCTAAATATAGAAGTATAGGCAACTAAGAAATGCTAAGAGTGGGAAAAATAGCCTACTCTATTCCCAGTGACTGAATTTTGAATTTTTTCAATCCTGGTACAACTTCCCATTGCCCTGTGATCCTGTTACTATCCCTTCATTATTATGGTTGACTATATTCTCTGTAGAACTTTAAGTCAAAATCAGCCTGTTTTCTTCTTCATTATTTTTTGTAGGGGATACTCTTTCATATCAATACAAAAACAAGTTATACAGCAAAAATGAAAAGCTAAGTTCAACACTCATTATCCACATTAAAAAAAAAAAAAAAACTTGGCAACAAGCCAATAACTTCAGACCAGGGGCAGAGTAGAGATACTATTGATTTATTATGCCATCAGCCTGGTTCCATGTTCATTGACAAACCCATTGTCAAAAGAATATGGCAGGTGTTAATACAATAGGACACTTGAAGTTCTCATCTGGCCTTTATTTTTCTGAGACCTTCACCGAAGAACATATATATCACACATGCATGCCCACACACACAAGCACATGATCACCTATACAAAGAAACAGTGTTTTAGATTATTTAAAAATTATTCATATTTCTCTATATCTCATGGTCAAGGTATAATAGAGGTGGTAAGGATAAATAGAAAAGAAACTTACAAATGGATATAAACTCTTTGTATTATTATTAATTATTATTATTTCTTTCTTTTGTCATGTATTTGTCCCTGAACTGATGGTATAACATATTACACTCATTTTCACAACCAATAGGTGGGTTTTTCAAATATAAATTAGTAGAATTCTATACTGAGAATAATTTGAAATGAAATCAAATCCATGTTAAATTTAATATAGAATCAACATTATATGAGAATTGATCATAAAGAGTAAGGTATCTTTCGTAGCATGACTTTTTCTTTACCAAGAAGTAGAGGAGAAGACTCAAATACATTTATATATATATATATATATTTGAAAAAAGCAACTATCATGAAATCAGGCATGATTGGATTTGACACAAATTCAGTGTGTTTCAGCACACATGAGGTGTTAAACAGAAAGCTGCAAAAGGCTGTGACTTAAGAAATTAATAAAACATTGGCACAGGTTTGTTGTTTTCAGTGACAGAGAAAGCATGTTCAGGCCAGATGGCAAAAGTAATTGCTCTTAAAACTTTTGCTAGGTAACATTTTCAGTAAATTTATTACACGGATATTTTTGCATTTTTATTTATTTACAAATAACAATTATTAGCTTTTGATGTACCATGTAAGCACGTTTGACTCACATACAAACTGCATAGGGGCATGTGTATAAAGTCACTAAGGGTCTATCTCCAGGTAAGTTGTTTTTCCTATCCTTGCTCAGATAATCACAACTCTTGGGAAAGTTTTGTTCTTTAATTTTTTTCCCACACAACGTTTGCTCCACAATAAAAGGAAGCATTCTGTAGTCATCACACGAGTATTGGTTTAATCCCATTTACTAAGGGGATATCCTATTTTCTGAACTCTGTGCCTGTCCATTCTCCTAGTATTAGCACATGTACAATCACTGGCTCATGAAAAGTGATCTGCTTCTATTTATGATCATTTTTAATTTCATCATATTCGTCAGAAACATTCACACCACTATCTTCATGGCATGGCTTTAAAGGGGGGGGGGAGGTAATAATGATGTAAAGAAATCAAGCAAGGGAAACAAAAAGCAACACAAAAAATTCCATGTTGATAAAATGATGTTTGTGAATGTCTTGTCTGATGCTTATCCTTATCAGGCTGTTACAAAAGTCATTATCTGGTATTTGACTATGCTGATGAAACATCTTCATGTTGATAAAAGAGCTGGGAGAATTTGCTTTGACCCTCACAGTCAGATTAAACAAGTGTCGAGTGATCAATCCCAGATTTGATGGTCATCTTAAAGTCCTAAGTGAATGTTCTGCTTCCATCCTGTCAGTTTGGTTTCAAGCTACTAAAACCTTCAAATGGCATTGGAGATTATGAAGAAGCAAGGCAAAACAAACAAACAAACTAACAACAACAATAACAACAACAACCCCCCACCCCAAAAAAAAATCCAAAACAAAACAAAAACATGGTGGAGGAAAATTCTGGCATTTATTTTTTAGGAAAGAAAAAAAAATCATATAAATATATAAATTAATGATTCCTTGTCCAATTGCTCCAATATTTTAAACTTACCTGGGATATTTTTATTTGTTGTTTTTGTAGTTGTTGTTGTTGACACAAGGGCTTACTCTATAAACTAGGCTAGACTTGAGTATACCATGTGCCTAAGTTAGGGACTTACTGCTGTGAACAGAAACCACAACAAGACAACTCTTAAAAGGACAACATTTAATTGGGGCTGGCTTACAGGTTCAGAGGTTCAGTACAGTATTATCAAGACAAGAGCATGGCAGCATCCAGGCAGGCACGGTGCAGGAGGAGCTGAGAGTTCTACATTTTATCTGAAGGCTGCTAGTCTCACTTCCAGGCAGCTAGGGTAAGGGTCTTAAGCCCACAATCATAGTGACACACCTACTCCAACAAGGCCACACCTCCTTACAGTGCCACGCCCTGGGCTAAGAGTAAAGGAACCAGCACACCACGTAACACAGGCTGGACTCGAAGTCTAGTTGATCCTTCTACTTCATCCACTCAAGTGTCAGTATTACAGAAGTGCACCACAATTCCCAGTTTTGAAAACATGGTGTTTTGAGAAACAACAGTTGAATATACTTTCTAGTCTTAGAAGATATCAGCCATAAAAAATAAGAAAGTAATCGCTTGTCATTATCCACTTTTTCAAATAGGACTACATTTTCACGTGAAAATTTCCTCCAACGAACACTTTATTAATTGGGTATTATGATGTAGATTTGTAATCCCAATGCCTGTGAAGTTGAGGAAAGAAGATTGCCATGAGTTTCATGACAGCCCTGGGAATACAGTGCATATGAGGCTGCTGTGCATCGATGTTCCCTGAACTGAAATAATGCATACTCCGCAAAGGTTCCTTAAGACCAAAGAGAACCCAGGAGTCTCACTGAGGAAGTTCCTGACAGGAATTCACAAGGCTCCTCCCTGCAGTTACTGAAGCAGTAATTACAGCTATGAAGAGGAGACTCTCTGGACTGTCAAGCTGCCTGTAAGCTGTGCAGGAAGAACCATAGATGAAATTTATTTTGAGTCAGCATCTATACTGGTGTGGGCTTTATGGTGATTCAACTCTCTGTTACCATGTTCCTTTAATTATACCTACTATTTGAATTTAGTGGAATCCTGACTTTGGTATTATTTAGTTCCCTATCTGGGTTGAATAGCTGTTAGTTCATCTCTGACCAGGAAAGGTAACACAACACAGAGCAGTAGCCAAGGTTACACAGTAAAACCTCATCTTGGTAAAACAAAATGCCTAGTTTTTGAACACTTTTTCATATATACCAAATATAATTGAATTTTAGAGTAAATAAGTAGGCTTTAGGTTGCTACAATGCTATTTCTATGATTTACATAGCCATCTTGAGCAAATACCATCTAATTTTTTTATAAACACATTTGATGTCACAATCCTAGAAAATTTGAAATCATAAAAGATATGAAATTTAATATATATATATATATATATATATATATATATATATATATATAGTAAATAACCAAAATCTCTTCTTTTCAACATCATTGAACTGAACAATATATAGAGAAAGATGTCTTTCCTACAGGGTTTTTTCAGAGAGTTTTGATTTGAGGGGAAAAAAAAAGGATTGAACTTGGTGCCAGGAGATAAATTTCAAATCCCCAATATGACTAGCAGTAACTATAAGATTTTACACCAATCACAAGATTCATTTGAAGCTCTTTTCCTTGACTGAACTTGAAATGATAAATCTAACTATTTGTTTTTTTCTGGAAAATTAAATCAACATAAAATATTTTACTAACTGCTCTGTCATCTAAAAATCCAATATAACATTACTAATTTAAAAGATGTTGTTATAATTTAAATGGATTTAAAATAAGGCCTCCTGGTGAATTAATAAAAGTATATATTTCCTAGAAAATGAACTCATTCATTTATTCTACTTCAGAGACAATTAATTCAGAAAGATATGTGAAATATAGGTTTCTGAAATCACTGCGTCCTAAAACCAGCTCACGTGTATATGTTTGTGTAAGAATAAGAGAGAGAGAATAAGAAAGAGAGAGAGAGAGAGAGAGAGAGAGAGAGAGAACAGATTATACATAAAAGCTATCTTTATTTTCTATTTATTGTATTTAACCTAACCCTGCTTTCTTTTATTGGCTTGAAGTGTGTGTACAGTCAGGAATGGAATGAAATTCACCACCACTAAGAGTCTCTTTCATCTCCCTCCTGTCTGCAGGTCTCACCTTCCACCTTCCAAGGCACTCTGTAATTATCATGTCCATGGACTTCTTTTCTTTCCTCCATCAGCTTTGACAAGAAGATGGACCTGCCATAGAGAGGACCTGTCAGAGTCCCTGAAGCACTTGCCCAACAGGAACTTCAATGTTAATTGTGAAAAAGCGGCATGGGGTAAGGATCTTTGATGAACTGAAATTACTGTTGTGCTGCCACAGAAAAAGCCTTTAATTTTGCCATCTGGGTCTAATTGACAGAGAATGACTAAGAATCATCGCTTGGAGAGTTGCTGAACTTTGCATACGGACAATTAACAAGAAAGAGAAAAAGCCAGTTTGGAAAATTGTGGGCCACTGCAAAAGCAGTGTGTGATGCTTGCAAGTCATTTTTTTCCCCATCAGAAAGGCCTATTGCTTTCACTGAACAGGAACTTGGACAGTAGTCAAGATTTGTGCCAGAGCATTTGTATTGAAATAAAGATTTTTAGTATCCTACGGAGACTACAGCCCTTGTTCTTTGACATATTTTCCCTACATGTCCCTTGACAACATGCTTTGCCTTGTTCAAATCTGAGAGGGAATACAAATCCCACCCAAAGGCCTGAGCAACATCCAGCATACTTCCTAGAAGGCCACTGAAGTTCATCATGAGTTGTAACATCTTTTCAATAAGGAATTGACTCTGGACGTTATCACAACTCAGGTCTCAAAATTGAGAGAAATTAAATTTATAGAATGAGGTATTTTAAAGAGAAAAAAAAAAGATTTCCTAGAACACGAAAGAAGAGTGTTATTGGATCTGTTACTCTAAAATTCTGGAGTGCCAACCACTGCTTAATAGAGCCCTATTCTCTTTCTTTCAAATAGTATTGTCTACTAGTTTTGACCTTATCTATTTCTTCCCCTTTAAATCAATTTGTCTGTGCAGATACAAAACTCATACCCTTTTTCTTGTGTTAGATCATTGAAGAATTATCTCCATTTATAGATTTGTTTTCTTGTAAAAATTAGTAATACTCATGTTTCCTCCAATTTTGTAGAATATGAGTTAAAAGGGAAACAGTTGAATATTTTAAAAATTACATAATGAAGTATCACATTTGATGCTTATGTTTCTTTGTAGGTCTTCAGAATTATTTGCAATAAGTATAATGTTAATATCAAGTAGAGTATGGTTTCTGTGAAGTAAAGAGGCTGTGGCTCAGGTCATTAACAAATTCCCTGGTTGGTGAGGCAGGCACTTGCAGAGCCTGATATCTGTACTTCAGGCTAACATGCAACCTGTCACACCAACTGAGGAACTATGAAAGCAAACCAAGTGCCAGTTTCTGGCCAAGACCAATTGCAAGATATGGACAAAGTATGATAATCTATAAAAATTGCTCAATCTAAAAGCTCTTTTCATGTTTAAAGACTATTTAAAAATAAGCTAACTTTGAATATTTCAAATTAAAACAAATTAAAGAAAAATGAGACCATGTTCCTAAAAGGAACAATATAATTTGTATTGTATTTTATAAAGCTAACAGCTTTCAATAATTCTTTAGGATGTCTCACACTGTACAAATGAACAAGTTTCTATTTAGTAAGGATTTCTATGGATAAATAGATAAAACTCTGTTGTTTACCCACTCTTATAAGCATTGCTTAGAGACTTGGGAAATTTGATTTGTAAGCTATATATTTTCACTCAGCACTTGCGAGGGTTTTGAATTAGTATTTAGAAGAAAATGAAGTAAGTAGGAGACCTCCAGGCTGCCAATATCTAGCCACAATAAGGATTTGTGTGTGTTGAAGACTGGCATTCCAAAAAATAATTGAAGACCTTTTTAATATTTACAGATTGACTATGAATTTTCTCTGAGCCTATTTCCTCAGTGCAGGACAAGTAAATCCTTCATTTCTCATCACTCTCGCTAGAATACTGAAAACTCAGGAGACACTGAATTCTTTTCCCTGGTCGAACCAGTCAGGAAGATCAGAAAGGATAGACAGCATTCTTTGCAATATTACAAGTACTCTCACAGATTAGCACCCACCTAAGGAAAAGCAGGTACTTTGCTGTCCAGTCTGTGAAACTCCAGCTCCTACAAAAATTCTAAGAGTGAAGACAACACATGGAGCATGATGGCTGAAAAATGCTTTAGTAATCTTATTTCTGCTTTGTTAAAAAACTGTATTTTTTGAGACTGAAGCCCAGCTCCCTCGGTGTCTTCTCTGCACTACCATTAATCAGTAATGAGATATTCCCTACCCTGATATCAAGCTTCTGTTTCTCTTCATGCCTGCCAAAACATCCTATTTTAGTAACAACTTAAAATAGGTCTTTGCTGTGCCTCTTCCTATATAAATGAATTCTAGTTCTAGGGCCTTATTAACATCAGCAATGCTGTCTCCTAGGTAAAAGATTAATTACTTGGCTGTGATTCACAGAAATGGAGTAGCAACTAAATTACTAAGGGGACATATCAGAGCATCAGTTATTGTTATGTCACAGAGAGGATTATTTAGAGGAGGAAATACAGAGTCTTCAACATACTATGTGTTAGAGCAAAACACCTCATGTCTCTCTCTTTTTTTTTTTTTTGGAGATACTAGGTAAGAAAGATACATCAATAGGCCAGTATTATGTGTCTACTTACAGCTGATAAATGTGATCAGACTTTATCAGTGTGTCTCCCTGTTAGTGAAAATTTCTTTGTTTCTTGTTAATTAAATCTGGGTTAGCTGTATTTCTGTGAACCCTCAATAATAGTGAGTGCTAGGGGAAAAAATCAAACCTCACTTTTAATTAAAGGCATAATTATGATTTCGAGTCCTAGAAATTCTTTTGTTTTCTCTAAAACACTGCTCATAGTGTTGTGGTTTATTTTCTAAACTTTTCTAGTGAACTTGAAATTTTCAAAGGCCATTTAAGATCTGATCATTTTATTGAAATATTTATCAAAATTTATCAAAATATTAAAGGGAAGCTGGGTTTAGAGATGCACACCTGTAAGTCTAGCATGTAATAGTGGAAGGGCATTTTGGATTTGAGGCTACAGAATGAAAACCTGTTCCAAATGAAATAATTTAAAGAGAACATATTCTTCATAGATTTTAAAACTGCACATCGTGGTATGTGTTTCATTATCAGGTAATAATTTAAAATTCACAAATTCATTTCATTTCCCTAAAATGCAATTGCAAGTGGAAGGGTGTGGAGGCTATTCCTAGTTGTCAACTTGACCATATCTGGATTGAACTAGAATCCAGAACTGGAGAATACAGTTGTGATCCACATCTTGAGGCTGGAAGACACAAGTTTCTGACCTGGATCTTGACATGGAGACCTTGAGGCATAGTGGGCATGAAAAGCTTAGCCCAAGACAAGGTAGTACACACATTTAATCCATTGCCTGCAAAACTCATGATGTCCTTGTTCTTAATAGCTGAGTAGTATTCCATAAGTTTTTACAGGCAATATTTAAAATGAGAAAGACAGACTTATTTTTTCAGTGTCTATACTCTCAGAGAAAAGTGACCTTTCTTTTCCACAAGCAGCTATCAACTGCCTGTGTCTTCTCAGCTAGCAATGGGGTGTAGGATTTCCTTTACATTCTTGCTGGAATTTTAAACTGGTTTTATCTTTTGTAGATAACCATAATTGTTATGAGTACTTGTGTGCAGCAGCCAGTTAATTTCCAGAGAAGAATATTTTATATAACTTCTTTCATCCTCTGAACTCAGAACATGCTTCATAAATCTATATGTCTTTCAACAGGTAGGATGCACATTTTATTTATTTATTTATTTATTTATTTATTTATTTATTATTTTAATTTTATTCACTTTACATCCTGATTATCACCCCTTCCCAGTCATCCCTTACTTGATCCTTTCCCCATACCCCTCCCCTTCTTCTCTGAGAAGATATGGGCCATCCTGAGTAGCCCTCCCCATCCCCAACCCTGGCATTTCAAGTTTCTGCAAGACTAGGTACTTCCTCTCCCACTGATGTCAGAAAAGGCAGACCAACTAGAAGAATATATTTTATGTCCAGGCAATAGCTTTTGGGATAGCCCTGCTCCAGTTTTTCAGAACCCGCATGAAGGCCAAGCTGAACATATGTGCAGGGAGGCCTAGATCCAGCCCATATATGATTTTTGGTTGGGGGTTCAGACACTGAGAGCCCCAAGGGTCCAGGTTAGTTGACTCTGTTGGTCTTCCTATGGAGATCCTATCCTTTTCTGGTCCTGCAATCCTTCCTCCTATTCTGCCATAAAGGCAATCTGGTCCCAAAAGGGCATGCAGAACAGGAGCACATTTTATTTTTTATGTATGAATAATTTAGAGCAGTAGTTGTCAACCTTCCTAACACTGAAATCCTTTAACACAGTTCTTTGTGTTGGGGTACCCCAAACCATAAGACTATTCCATTACTAATTCATAACTGATATTTTGCTACTGTTATTAATTATAATTAAATATCTGATATGTGACCCCCAATCCTACAAATGGGTTACAACATACAGGTTAAGAACCAATGATTTAGCACCACTCAGAGAGTTCTTACTTTAAACCTAATTGTGTAATTTTTAATTCCACATGAGATAATTTAATTGCCAATTAAAATGTATTTGTAATGATTACACAATGAGACATCTCTAAAATAAAATGTTATCATGTGCACAGAAATGTATGGAACATATATAAGGTAAATTTGGTTGAATAAGAAAATATTTAATTTTTCAAAGAAACATAACAAGGCCAAACAACATGACATTTAAGCCTTGTAGAAATAGAACATTCAGAAGTCGAGTCAAAGCTATGTAATTTTGCTTGTTCTATAATTGTATATATCATAACACAATAAAAGTACACAATTCCCTAAGATTTTATGTTGGTAGAAATAGTTGAAGCACTAAAAGCCATTAGAGAAGCTTCATGTATCAAATAGGCACTCCTCAGGCTATCAAACATTAACTCATCTGAAATTTTGAGATAATGTTGGACAAAGTGTACTAGTATAGAATACTCATTATAAATGATCCCCTGAGCACACATGAATTAACTTTTTAATATTAAAAGAAATTTCAAAATGCTGCTCTGAAGGGCAAAGTTCACTCTGATGTATAAAATAACATATGTATCATATATTTCTGAGTAATCAGAATTGAATTCTAGATCCAGAATGGACATCATAGATTAAAAGAAACTCCCTTATGTTCTGGGTGTAAAAAAGATACAGAGGACATTATGCTTGAATTCTTAAAGAACTCTTTTATTAGATAAAAAAATCTGCCTCCTAGTTCCAAAAACTGTATATGTAGAGAGCCTTGTTAAATGTGACTGAAAACCCTAGTAACAATGGGTACAGATAAATGTTAATCCTTTGAATAGTTTAGGAGACATACATCACATTTCTCTTTGAGGGAAAAATGAAGGAAAAGAGCTGAGATAGTAATAGCTGAGATGGCACTCAGTGATAAATGTCTATAGTCTGGAGAAAAGGAAGAAAACAAAACAGTCTTGAAAAAAGAATTAGTTTATTTAAATACAAGAAACTTGATGAGTCTACAGGCATACCTTGAGTATGCCCAATCTCACCTGATCTTCAAAGCTAGGTTGGGGCAACCCTTGCCAGTAATTTGCTGGGAGGAAATTGTAGTGCGTAGGAAGTGCTCTCTAGGAGGCACAGCTAGATGAGTGGTCTTCATGAGCCTGGCCATTTTGGAAAACTATATGAATTGTACACTAATACAGTAGCTGTCTATGAGCAATGGCCATTTTACAGATATTACATTATGATTATATTTGTGTTTTAACATTTAATATTAGAAGCAAGATTTGGATGTTTTCAGGTAAGCAGATACATAGACAAGAAAAATAATGAATAAAATGGGAAATGGGTCTACATATGTGGAAAAACAGATAGACAAGATTGAAAGATGCAATGTAGTCATAGAGAGTTAGATGTGTCTGTACCAATACTATACAGTTTTATCACTATTGTTCTGTAATACAGTTTGAGGTCAGGGATTGTGATTCCCCCAGAAGTCCTTTTATTGTTAAGAATAATTTTTGCTATCCTGGGTTTTTTGTTATTCCAATTGAATTTACAAATTGCTCTTGCTAACTCTATGAAGAATTTAGTTGGATTTTGATGGGGATTGCATTGAGTCTGAAGATTGCTTTTGGCAATATGGCCCTTTTACTATATTAATCCTGTCAATCCACGAGCATGGGAGATCTTTCCATCTTCTGAGGTCTTCTTCGATTTCTTTCTTCAGAGACTTGAAGTTCTTGACATACAGATCTATCACTTGTTTGGTTAGAATCACACCAAGTTATATATTATTATTTGTGACTATTGTGCAGGCTGTTGTTTCCCTAATTTCTTTCTCAGCATGTTTATCCTTTGAGTAGAGGGAGGCTACTAATTTGTTTGAGTTAATTCTATATCCAGCCACTTTGCTGAAGTTGTTTATCAGCTTTAGGAGTTCTGTGGTGGAATTTTTGGGGTCACTTAAGTATACTATCATATCATTTGTTAATGGTGATATTTTGACTTATTCCGTTCCAGTGTGGATCCCTTTGCACTCCTTTTGTTGTCTAATTGCTTTAGCTAGAACTTCAAGTACTATATTTAATAGATAGGGAGAGAGTGGGCAGCCTTATCTAGACCCTGATTTTAGTGGGATTGCTTGAAGTTTCTCTCCATTTAGTTTGATATTGGCTACTGGTTTTCTGTATATTGCTTTTATTATTTTGGGTATGGGCCTTGAATTCCTAATATTTCCAAGACTTTTAACATGAAGGGATGCTGAATTCATTCAAATAATTTTTCAGCATCTAATGAAATGATCATGTGGGTGTTTCTCTTTGAGTTTGTTTACATAGTGGATTATGTTGATGGATTTCCATATATTAAACCATCCCTGCATTCCTGAGATGAAGCCTACTTGATCATGGTGAATGATCATTTTGATGTGTTCTTGGAAGCTGTTTGTAAGAATTTTATTTAGTATATTTATATCAATGTTCATAAAGGAAATTGTTCTGAAGTTCTCTTTTTTGTTTTGTCTTTGTATGGTTTAGGTATACGTGTAATTTTGGCTTCATAGAATGAATTGAGTAGTGTTTTTTTTGTTTCTATTTTGTGGAATATTTTGAAGACTATTGGTATTAGGTCTTGTTTGAAGGTCTGATAGAATTCTCCACTAAATCCATCTGGTCTTGAGCTTTTTTTGGTTAGAAGACAATTAATGATTGCTTTTATATCTTTAGGGATTATGCCCTGTTTAGATGGTTTATCTGTTCCTGATTTAACTTTGTAACTGTTATCAGTCTAGAAAATTGTCCATTCATCCATATTTTCCAATAGAATAGAATTGAAGACCTAGAAACAAACCCACACATTATGGTCACTTGATATTTGAAAAAAGAGCTAAACCCATCCAGAGAAAAAAGACAGCATTTTAACACATGTTGCTGGTTCAACTAGCAGTCTGCATGAGGAAGAATTCAAATAGAACTATTCTTATCTCCTTGTACAAAAGTCAAGGATCAAGGACCTCAGAATAAAACCTGATACACTGAAACTTATAGAGGAGAAAATGGGGAAGATCCTCGAACATATGGGCACAGGGGAAATTTTCCTGAACAGAACATCAATGACTTATGCTCTAAGATTAAGAATCAACAAATGGGACCTCATAAAATTGCAAAGCTTCTGTCACTGGCAAAGGACACTGTCAATAGGACAAAACGACAACAGAATGGGAAAAGATCTTTATCAATCCTACATTCCATAGAATGTTAATATCCAATATATACAAAGAACTCAAGAAGTTAGACCCCAGAGAACCAAATAACCCTATCAAAAAAATGGGGAACAGAGCTAAACAGAGAATTCTCAACTGAGGAATCTCGAAAGGCCAGGAAATGTTCAACATCCTTAGTCACCAGGGAAAAGCAAATCAATACAATTCTGAGATTCCACCTCACACCAGTCAGACTGGCTAAGATCAAAAACTCAGGTGACAGAAGATGCTGTTGAAGATTAGGAGAAAGAGAAAACACTCCTTCATTGCTGGCAGGATTGCGAGCTGGTGCAACCACTCTGGAAAGCAGGCTGGTGATTCCTCAGAAAATTGGAGATAGTATTACCCGAGGACTCAGCTATACCACTCCTGGGCATATACCCAAAAGATGCTCTAACATATAAAAAGGACACATGTTCCACTATGTTCATAGCAGCCTTATTTATAATAGCCAAAAGCTGAAAAGAACCCAGATGTTCTTCAACAGAATATTTACACAATGGAGTACTATCCAGCTATTAAAAACAATAAATTCATGAAATTATTTGGCAAATGGATGGAACTAGAAAATATCATCCTGAGTGAGGTATCCCAATCACAAAACAACACATACAGTATGCACTCACTGTTAAGTGGATATTAGCCCAAAAGCTCAGAATACCCAAGATACAATTCACAGACCACATGAAGCTCAAGAAGGAAGACCAAAGTGTGGGTGCTTCGGTTCTTCTTAGAAAGTGGAACAGAATACTTTCAAGAGCAATTTGGGAGACAAAGTATAGAGCAGAGACTGAAGAAAAGACCATCCAGAGACTGCTCTACCTGGGAATCTATCCCATATATAGTCACCCAACCCAGACACTATTGTGGATGTCAAAAAGTGTTTGCTGAAAGGAACCTGAGATAGCAATTTCCTGAGAGACTCTGCCAGAGCCTGAAAAATATAGAGGGGGATAGTTGCAGCCAACAGTTATACTGAAATCAGGGTCCCCAATGGAGGAGTTAGAGAAGGGACTGAAGGAGACAAAGGGGTTTGCAACACCATAGGAAGAACAATAATACCAATCAACCAGACACCCCAGAGGTCACAGGGCCTAAGCCACCAACAGAGGAGTACACATGACTCCAGCTGCATATGTAGCAGAGGATGGCCTCCTCAGGCATTAATGGGAGGAGAGGTCCTTGTTCCTATTATGGTTCCATAGATGCCCCAGTATAGGGGAATTCAAGGGCAGGGAAGCAGGAGTGGGTGAGTGGATGGAGGAACATGCTCATAGAAGCAGTGGGAAGGGGAAATGTATAGGGGGTTTCTGGAAGGGGGAAACTGGAAAGGGGATAATATTTGAAATATAAATAAAGAAAATAATACAGTGACAGGCAGGTAGATCAATGGAATAGAAATGAAGACCCAGAAATGAACCCACACACTTATGGTCATTTGATCTTTGACAAAGGACTAAAACCATCCAGTGGAAAAAAGATAGCATTTTCAACAAATGGTGCTGGTTCATGTAGGTCTACATGTAGAAGACTGCGAATTGATCCATTCCTATCTCCCTGTACAAAGCTCAAGTCCAAGTGGATCAAAGACCACCACATAAAACCAGATACACTGAATCTAATAGAAGAGAAATTGGGGAAAAGTCTTGAACACATGGGCACAGGGGGAAGGTTCTTGAACAGAACACCAATGGCATATGCTGTGAGATCAAAAATCAACAAATGGGAACCTCATGAAATTACAAAGCTTCTGTAAGGCAAAGGACACTGTAAGTAGGACAAAACAGCAACCAACAAATTGGGAAAAGATCTTTACCAATTCTACTTCTGAGAGAGGGCTAATATCCAATATATACAAAGAACTCAAGAAGTTAGACTCCAGAGATCCAAATAACCCTATCAAAAAATGGGGAACAGAGCTAAACAGAGAATTCTCAACTGAGGAAACTAGAATGACTGAGAAGCACCTAGAGAAATGTTCAACATCCTTAGTCATCAGGGAAATGCAAATCAAAACAACCCTGAGATTCCACCTCACACCAGTAAAATGGGCTAAAATCAAAAACTTAGGTGACAGCAGATGTTGGTGAGGATGTGGAGAAAGAAGAACACTCCTCCATTGCTGGTAGGATAGCAAGCTGATACAACCTCTCTGGAAATCAGTTTGGTGGACCCTCAGAAAAATGACCATAATACTACCTGAGGACCCAGCTATTCTACTCCTGGGAATATACTCAGACGATGCTCCAACATGTAATAAAGACACATGCTCTACTATGTTCATAGCAGCCATATTTATAATAGCCATAAACTGGAAAGAACCCAGATGTTCCTCAACAGCGGAATGAATACAGAAAATGTGGTACATTTACACAATGGAATACTACTCAGCTATTAAAAACAATGACTTCATGAAATTCACAGGCAAATGAATGGAACTTGAAAATATCATCCTGAGTGTGGTAACTCAGTCACAAAAAAATGAACACAGTATGTACTCACTGATAAGTGGTTATTAGCCCAAAGTTTCGGAATTCACAAGAGTCACTTCACAGCAACTGTTGGGCTGAGTGTGAAGTCCCAGATAGAGGAGTTGGAGAAGGACTGAAGGAGCTGAGGGACTTGGCAGCACCATGGAGGGAGCAAAAGTGTCCACTGGCCTGACCTCCAATGCTCCCAGAGACTGGATCACCAACCAAAGAATACACATGGAGGGACCCATGGTGCTGGCCACACATGTGGCAGAGGAGGGTCATAGCTATCAAGGGGGAGGAGAGGCCCTTTGGACTAAGGGGGTTAGATGCCCCAGTATCGGGGAATGCCAAAGAGGGAAGAGGAGAATGGGTTGGTGGATGGGTGGTTGAATACCCCCATTGTGGCATGGGGAGGGGGAGGGGATAAGGAGGTTCCAAAAGGGAGATCTGGAAAGGGGGAAACATTTGAAATGTAAATAAAGTATCAAAAAAATTAACTAAAAAAAAAAAGAAAGAAAGGATGGTGTTATTTTAAAAGCACCACTTAATAATAAAACCATGTTTTACTACAAATATATATATATAGATAGATAGAGAGAGAGAGAGAGAGAGAGAGAGAGTTGGAAGAGTTCAAGGAGGAAGACTTTTAGCTCAGTTAGAAAGCCATCCTTATAGAAGTCCTGGGTTGAGGAAGAAAAAAGTTCACTCACAGAGTATATGAGATTATATCAGACTCACAATATTTGGAAACAAATAACCAGGCAGACAGGAGTGCAGTTAAAGTATGCTCATTTTAACAGTAGTAGAAACTGTTGAAAAACATCACAAATTACCTTGCCCATTTCAAGATTTTTATACCCTGTATACAGAATAATGAACAAGTAGGCTAGAAACTCACAAAATGTGTGTATGTGTGTGTGTGTGTGTGTGTGTGCCTGTGTATGTGTACTTGAATATTCTATGGGAATTTTAATGATGATGTACTTCATAACCAAATACTGGAAGTGCCCATCCATGTATGGTCATTTATACTGTGAACAAATTATATAAAGTCACTGCATTGTTCTTTTATACTACATTGTTTTGCTTTGGATAATGTTTTTATGGGCATATAGTATTTAGTCATTATTAAATTCTACAAACATTTTATGAAGTTTTATATATTGTACATTTTATAAACAATGATATCAAGGTGTATTAATGAGAAGTAATTATCAACACAGATGCATGTATTCATGTGTCTCAAAGAACAAATCCATATGCATATACATATATGATTATTAGAGATAAACATGTGGTTCAGCAATTATGTGAGATAGATTTTGAAATGCTTCACATTAATTATAAAAAGATTGTTTGAATAAGAGAATAACAAACCCTGATTTTAGATAAGAATATTTTCAAAACCTGGAAATAATGTCTCCTTCATTTTTTGATTTAACAATATCTTGATAATCCTATTAACAGCAATTCTTAAAAACCAAATTGCTTGTTTTCTTAAGCTTATAAAGAAGACTATTTTAAAATAATAAGCATAAAAAAATCTCTTAAGGAAAAAAGAGTAAATGGAATATAAATCCACCACATTGTGGAAACTAAATGAATGAGATCAAGAGTCTATGGAGCATAAATCAAAAATGAGTACACAAAAAGCATACTATACCATATGTGAAGACCTGAACCTATGTATATTCAGTATTTTGGGGTACTCACTTAGCCAGGGCACAGTCATGAGGATTGTTTAGGTCTACAGCCAGTACACTCATTACTGAGTAGTCTTATCTCGGTCTCATACCACAAATGGCTGTTGCTAATTATCCACTATTTAAATGTTTAGAAATAATTAAAATACTAAACATGTATGAGAATTGCTACTGGAAGAGATGTAGGGAAGGTCTTTGTCCAGTGGTGAAACTGAGAGGGGCTGGAATAAAGATTGTGACCTATTTATCTCACATTTAATTCAACAGACCAACTTTCCTTAATATGTACAGCTACGATTAGGGTATTTAAAATATTACAATCCTGGGCAGTGAGTAGAAAATGCTTCCAGATCATCAGTGCAATATAATTGGCAAATTTGCATATTTATGTGATTTTAATTTGTACTGTTGTTCTTATGAGTAAACTCAATTAGTCTTTCAATGTTTAAGAGAATTATGTAGTTCAGTTAGATAGGCTTAAATACAATATAATAGCTCTGGCCCACTGAAAAACCTGTGGAGTGTCCCCTCAAAGAAAAGGGTATCATGGTCAAATTTTCCTGAAAGAGGGAAAGCTATTTGGTGACAAAAGAAGCCAGAGGGTAGTGTGAAGTGAGCTTGTTCTGTTTTGACAACTTCTCTCAGGAACTGACTCAGGGTGTTAGGAGTATGACTTCTGGAAACAATAATACCCAGTCACCTAACAAACAGCCATTTTCCCTACATCTTGAAAGCCTCCGTTCCCCTCAACATCATGCCCAGGAAAAGCAACCTACTAGCACATCCATCTTTTGGAGAAAAGCCACATCAGAACCATGGTATTAGGCAGTACATGAGTGTAAGTTCTTGAAAAAGAGATATTTAAGAAACATAAACTTGGACCTTGCTCAGAGATAAAAAATGAAATTACAACTAATATGTGTGACATCACTTTATTGAGTTTACAAGAAAATATTGTAAATATCAGAGTACAGGTTGTTAAAATGAATTCCCTCTTTGCAGGTCCTATGGACTAGATTCAGGTCGTCAGGATATTTAGACATTGAACCATGTGGAAGCTCATGAAAATCATTTACATATTTAAGATATTTTATTTGTAAGGTGGGTATATTGATGCGGTGCACAAGAAAGTGAATACAGATGTAAGGAGGCTATAAGAGATTATATCACACAGAACTGAAGTTAACGCTCTTGTAGTCTTCTAAACAAATGTGGGTGCTGGGAACCAAATTGCATCCTCTGTTAGAACAGTAAGCTCCTTCTCCACTGAGCCAGATCTGCAGGCCCTTTAAGTTCATTTCTAATTGTAGTGACTAGAGTGCTACAGAGCTGTCCTTTTCTTTGACCAGAACTGGTCACATTATATACCTCATTCTTGTGGAGGATAGTTATGCTCTATAAATACTTCCTTATTTTTTCTTCCTTTTACACTTCTATCCTCCTTTCTCCCCCCATTCCCCCTTCTCTCCTTCTTTCCTTTCCTTTTTCTTCTTTCCTATCTCCTTTATCCTTCTCTTCCCTACTTTACTTCTTTCCTTTCTTCCTTCTTACCCATCTACCTTCCCTCTTCACCTTTTTCCTTTCTTTTCTTTTTTCTTGTTCTTTCTATCCATCCTTTCTTCCCTCCTTCCATCCCTTCTTCTCTCCCTCCTTTCCTTCCTTCTTTCTTTCCTTTCTTCTTTCCTTCCTTCCTTCCTTCCATCTATCATTCAAATTATTTCTGTGTTCCTTTACACATCTTTTAGGAGACAGGGAAGAGAAGAAAGTACCTCTCTGCATTTCCCAAAGTCCCTGATATGACAGAATTGTGGGTCTCTGTGGAGGACTGAGTTTACCCTGGAATATTCTCATTCATTGCTTGGCTGTCCTTTTCCCTCCTAAATATCATTAACAACTTAGCATCCTTAAAAACAAGGGCAAAAATGAAAAAGGACATGGCTATTTAAAGAGATGCAAGAATATTATTTCAGGAAAGGGAAAGCTTTCTAAAGATTCTGAGGAGAGAAAGAATTCAGTGTTTTTGACAGTATAAAACAAGACCAAGGAATAATGAAAATAGGCAGGGTTTGGTCAGCTATGCCTCCGGGAATCCATGAGAGTCTTTCTCTGTGATGGCAGGAAGCCACTTAATGTATGAAAGACTAGCTGTGAGGAGGGAAGGAAAGAGGGGCAGCAGGCTCCTCATTTATTAATTCAATTATAGCCCAAGCTCCAGATGTATGTGTGTGTGTGTTTATAAAGCCAAAGAAAGGAAAGTAAGGATGGCATAGAATGGGCATTTAAAGCTCTGACTTTAGAACATACTTATGTTGTGATCTATATTAAAAGCTAGAAAATAAAACATTTATGTATTTTTCATAAAGCTAATTCTAGAGAAAAAATAAGAACTTGAAATAAATGCTAAGCTCTGTTAAAATATGTGACACTAACAGATTAATACTGAGTGAATGATAGGTAGCTAGACAATTAAAATAAGCAACATTTTATTACACAAAATTACTGTTAATCTGCATGCCCATGCTTATGTTTGTGTGTGGGTGTCTGCATTTGCATAAATATACTTAGATGATAAGGAAACACTCCAAAGAATTAATATAAGTATCTGTATGCCATATTTTCTTAGAAGATAAATGGAGATGCATATTGTTATGGATAATTGTTAGGGTTTACTTCATAGAGTTAAAATTAAACATCTGTAGTAAAAATCTTATCAAAACACACCACACACAAACACACACACACACACACATACATATATATTAATGACAATGAAATGTCACTATTGTCACACTAAATTATATTTAATTTCATTAAATTGTTTTTATATATATCATAAATTTACACATTGATGTTTTATATATGATTAGTTGAAGTTAGTACTTAATTGTTCATTATTTTCTAAAGCAACATAAATATTAATATTGATAGATTTGATCATTATGTTCATTCTTGAATTCTGGTTAATATTTTTAAACACTAGATTGAAATATTAACTCCAATGCAGTAAATTAGTGCGATGAACTAAACAAGTTTTTTGACTTCACACACAGAGAATTATTTCCTCACCTGATGGCATTTTAAGCTAAGGTTATTGAGAAACATCTAAGATTGATATTACATATAGATCCTTAGTTTCATTATGTTTTATCTTCATTGTAAAGAAAGAAATAAGAATCTCTTGTATGCACATCTGCATACAGATAATACATGAAGACATAGCAAGATTGGCATTATTTACATCTAGGAAAGTCCTTATCAGCTGTAATTTTCTCAATGAAGAAGACTTTCCAGGAAAACAGCAGATCCATTTCCTCAAATCCACAACCTGAAGGGATATCTGTATCAGGAATCAGAAGCATTAATGTAATTGGTCTCCAGTAATAGTAAGTCACATGACTGAAGAGACTTTATAATAATTGTTATATTTGAAATTTTAATGCCCCACATTCAATAATACCTTATAGAGAAAATAAATGTGGAAAGACATCCCATTAATTAATTTATGTTGTAATTCATATGTGGAACTATCAAAAGCATTCAATGTGCCAATTACAAGCAATTATTCCTGTAGAAATTATGACATGTACAAGCTATAGGTATAAAATGTGCTGCAGTATTCAAACTACTCCAAGGAAGAATATAAAACTCTACCTGTACAATAAATCAATGTAATAGGTGAAGATTATGTACTGGGGTTAGGAATCTGTTGATAGAGTGCTTACCACATACAGAGGTAATCCTTGGTTTGGTCTTCAGCTCTGCACAAACACAGCATGATGGCACAGCTTCAAGGTCACAGGAGCCAAAGCAATCAATAAGGGTGTTGATGAGGAAGAATGAAGTCCAAAGTCACCATCACATATATGGTACGTTTAAGCTCAGTTTTATATGCATGAAACGCTGCTTCAAAACAAAAGAAAAAAACAAAAATAAAACCCTGAGGATTCAGCATACACTTTCTTTTTAATAATATTTATTTATTCATTAAGTTAACTCAAACAGAGTCAAAACCTCTGAATTATCTTGCTCTAACAAGGTTATTAGGCAAGTATTTGGTATTTAAATTTGCCCTTATTGAACTCAACTTAGCAGAGGTTAGAATATTTGTTTAAATGTTAACACATTTCATCTTTCAAGGCAGTCTGCTGGAATAAGTCCAGGATGAGATGTGTGTTTTTATCTGGTAGAGTTAATGTAACCAATTTAGGAAAAGCATTCATTTATTTCATTATATTGTATCTGTCACAGAATCAAAATGAGGAACATCTTCATCTGAAACATCATCAGAACCCACGAGCATAAAGTACAAGTATATTTTGTAAATACTTCACCTATGTGTAGAAGGGAAAATTAAGAGTTGCAAATAACTTCAGAAGATTAAGAAAAGTGAAATAGTTGACAAAGAATTAGCAGGAGCATAGGCAGGATTTGGTATTGTTGAGAGGAGGTCAAAGGTAGATGGAGGAAAAGGTGATAGGTCAACTCTAAGATCACAAGTCATTTGGTACATGCTTGGAATCTTTCCACATCACTGAAACCCTTATTTGATTGTTATTTCTGACATAAAGCTGAGAATCTATCAGCCATTTTTTAAGTCCATTTTGTAAAGGTTTGGTGACTATATGATACAATAGCTAAATCTTTAACCATGAAGAATAATTCATGTTCAGTTAAGCTATAACCAATTGGTACAGGTGAAAAATGTAGCATTATTGATAATAAATAAGTGGAAAGGCCTCTATTTAAATCAGCATCCAGGGAATCACTAGGCTTATAAAGCAAAACAACCCCCTTCAATGTCAGTTACTAACTATCTAGAGTTGCCATTCATTGTTTTACGTTTCTGCAGTAATACATTAAAAACTTGAAAATGCTTATTTGCTACAAATTGAGTGTCCTTTTTAGTCACTAATAAGGGATTATTTTGTTCAGAGAAGTTCTAGTTTTCTAGAAGTCTGAGAGGGTTCAAGAATTCCTTAAGCCAAAACAAAGTTCGCAGGGTAAAGAGCCAAAAGACTAGTAACATGTGCTGTGGGTGTAAAAATTCTGAACACACAAGCCTTAGGAAACCCTCTGATTACAACAGATACAAGTTTTAAAAATAACCAGACTAATAGACTAATTTTGAAAGATTAGCCCATTTATCTGAGCTTGTTAAACACTGCAGCAGACTGGAACCAATTAAATAAATAACTCTAATTCTATATGATTAACTTCAAAAGTCTTTAGTTCCCAAGATCACTGAAGAGCTATGATAAGGCATTTTTGTTTTTTTGTTTTAAAGCACGATTCTTTTCACCAAAAGAGGGAAGTACAATTTATCACACTTTAATAGAGTGAACATATATCCCACTAAACACAGTCAACGTATTTTTTTCATATTAATTCTTCATAGAAATACAATATCAAATTCCAAGTTTCTTTAAAATAAGAAGACAGTTTTCATAGACTCATACCTTCATGTCAATTCAGTGTGCTTTTTTCATGTAACTAAAATCTATTCGGGGATCTTAAAATAACCTTACTCTTGATCATTTAATTTAAAATTTAATTCTGAACTGTTAACATAGCAGCAGCATAGAAGTATGAAAATATTACAGAAAAAAATACAAAATATTACAGAAAATATGACAGAAAAAAATAACTTTGCTCAAACTCTATCATTGGCTTGTACATATTAGACAGATATGTGATACATTATTTAATGATTTTACTGAGACTATTACATAATTACAGAAATTCTTTATTCCAGTTTATCTACCTAGAACATCATATATACCCATCATTGTTCTTTCTCAAATTCATGTCCTATTTTGTCATTAATTATTGTTACATAAATATACATTATGTGCATATATAAATACTGTTACATGCACATACATATTTTTCTCACAGTTCACTGCTGTCAAAGTGGAAATCTCATCCTTAAAAGATTTATCTCTGAATTAATTAAGATTCATTGGTTATGTTTCTTAAATTAAATTTATTCTTTTTTTCATTAAATTAGAAACTAGTATTGGTAATTGTAGTATCATAAGAGGGAGATTTGCAGCCAAATAAATTCAAGAGAAACATATTTATCAATATTTGGAATGGCTAGACTGAACATTAAGAATGCATGGGAATACCCTTTACACATCATCAAATAAGATTGTTCCTGGCACCAAATGGAAAGCAAGATTGATATGATTGTCTATATTGTGTTTTAGATTGTCTCCTTCTTTCTACCCTTCTCTCTCATTCTCCTTTGTCCCTCCCTCCCTCCCTCCTTCCCTTCCTCCCTTCTTCCCAATCTCCCTTTGTCTTTTCTTTCCTCTTTCTCCTAAATCACCCATCTAGCTTACAGATGTGATATGAATGCTTGCACATCTACACCTCTCTCCCTTACTGTGTCTCCCTCCTACCCTCCCTCCCTTTTGATACACCTATCTGGATTACAGATATAGCTGCATGCCTGAATATATACATCCTACTACATGAGCATGTGCACATCAATTGAAGTTCTTTCTTCTCACAACTAGATTGCGAATCCAAGAACAAAAAGTATAAGAACATTTAATGATGGTATACATAAAGACAGAAGGGGTCTACTTCATTTCTCATATAGCAATATCCTTAGGTTCTAAGGTAAAATGTCATGACAAGGAATCATTTCTCTCAATGTGTCAGAGGCTAATCTAGAGCCACTGAAGTGTTGAGGATTCTGTAGCACTTAATATACAAATATATTTATTTGGAAAAAAGAAAGGAAACATTTGTTGCATCACTATATGTGTGTTCATATGTGTTTGGTATAAATATGTTTGTATACATAATTGAACGTGAAGAAAAATATACTAACTGGCAAAAGTTCCGGGGATCTACTTGTCTCCACCTCCTGGTCAGCATTTGACCTGGCCACTGGGCATTCAATTCAGGTCCTTAAGCTTAGACTAAATACTTTACACTTGGACTAAATACTTTTTCATATTAGCATCTCCAGAGCTCTATTTATTAAATTATAATGAGATCTTAGGTAATCACAAAAACATTCAAGGCCTGATTCCATACAGAATAGGAATTATATACCTATATAAAGTTACTCCACACAGAGATTGTAGTCAATGGACCATGTAAAACATCTAGGTAGCTTGTGTCCTTTCCTTAGCCTATGAGCTGTGTTTCCTTTACCATTAAATAACATGGAAAAGTAGATGCTGAATCTTAGCAAGCTAGCTAAACATATGATATTATAATAATTAAACAAAATATTTAATGCATTTCAATTAAGAAAAAATATTAAATACTTCTTTCCAAGGAAATCTAATGTCCTTCTTTGCAATATTAGATGAGAAAATAAAAATTGTATTGCAATAGAAAAGGCAAAAACCTTTAGAGACAAGAGGGAATGAAAGATTGAAAAGAAATAGGGAATTTGCTGTGAGATTGTGTCTTCTAAAAAATTGTCTTCTAGACACTACATCTAGGAAACCTTAAAAAATATCCTGCCTAAACAAGACCTGAATAAGGACAAACATGTTAACATGGAAGGAGAAATTCATGAGGCCCCCAACTCTAGAGAAACAACAATACAGAGCAAAGGAATTCGATATTTGGGAGATACAATCTTCTTCAAGGGAAATAATTCCCCAATTTCTTATCTAATACAAAGTGGTGAGCCTTGATATTATATAGACAGAACAGATTGTACTTACATATTTAGAGATGAGAGAGACAGAGAGAGACAGAGAGACAGAAAACAACTGAAGTACAAAGCTCAGAGACTATGAATTTGAGTGAGAACAAAGTATATAGGAGGGGTTGGATGGAGGAAAGGCAAAGGTGAAAATGATATAATTTTTAAGCACAAAAGAAGACAGAATAACTGGACATCCTAAGAGAGGCCCAGATTGCCTTTTCTATTGCCTTCATGTTTACTGTGACATCAGAACTGTTTGCTCTAGTTGATGCCCCTACACCAGCCCATTCATTACAAATCACGAATCTAATTAGATGCTTCCTGGTCAACTAATTGTCAAGGTTCACTACCCAGACAGGGTGTCTTGACAGGACCAGGAAGCAGGAGGCAGGGAATCCACTTACTCTTAGTCACTGATTGTAGATATCCTTAGAGAAAGGTCAGCATCCAATCCAATGTATAAACCGCCTTCTACAATTATTCTACAAACCTTTTTTTTTAGGTTGAGTTTTATTAGTGGACTAGCTTTGTGAATTATGGGGTACTTAATAATTGATGATATATGTTGTCCTAAGTTTATTTAAAAGCATTTGACTTTTTTTTTTTTTTCCTGAAAATGAGCCTGTATTCAGAATTCATTGCTAAATTTGTCAGCGTGGACTCTAATTGCTATTCTACATTTAGTTGCTAATCAACTTTCTTATAAGTAGGTCAGTTTTGTCTTTTTTCCTCTATTTAATTAGATAATGATAAGAAGAGTTCTCAATAAGCTTCAGTTTAATTTTGAAGCCCTCTCACTTTTTTGACACCAAGTATCAAAGCTAAGTTTCTCTAACTTTGTAATTAAATTGGGAGTTATTCAAATTCTTCTAGTTTTCAGTCTTCATGTAATTCTCAATGACTGTATTGCACTTCCATTATCCACTTGTGTACTTGGAGACAGTAGCATTTTAATACAACAGTGATTCCAAGGGGAAGAATGAACTTTAAGAAAATTCTAGCAATATTTTCTTGCTGAGAAATATAGTATTATATTCCTACTGGAAGTCTAAATCCTTACATTGTAAAATAAATATTAATATGTTAATATACATCCAAATGACTTCATGATTAATTTTATCATAACTTTGCATAATGTATATAATATAATCTGCCTGAATAACACAGAATTTCAAGGAAAATAACATGATAATAACTTTTCACATGTATTACCTAGGAATACCTTAAATACTTTACCACTTGGAATGGTATTAGAGATTTTAAGTATTATAAAAATCCAATCATTGATGAATCCTCTATTCTTGCCTTCTAATATTCACCCTCATAATTTTTTATCATTCAGTTACTTGAAGTCTAAATAAAATATTTTCTATATTTAATTACATTTTAAACACTTTAAAATATTGGGCAGTTATTTAGCCACTGAACTGCTCTCATTTCAGTTTGTAATCTATTAAATTCATACACTTATTAAAGTACAATTTCAATAAGATTTAAATATGAGTACATGTATAAAATTGAGTGTACATCATACAGACAAAAACATTCTTCTGCTTGGATATTTTCCTATTGCTGGTGGATGATACAATGGAAGACAGTGCTTCCCTCTGAATTCCTGGATTTCTCCTTTGTTAGTTACTTCCAGAGCTCTGTGCCTCTGATCTCAGCTTCTTAATACCAGCATCCAGTATAAAAGCTATCTTGACATGTTTTTTTATTTTCATTTTTTAATTGGTTATTTTATTTATTTACATTTCAAATGTTATCTCCCTTCCCAGGTTCCTCTCCACAAACCTGCTATTCCCTCCACCTTCCCGCTGCCTTTATGAGGGTGGTCCCCACCTGCCCACCCACTCCTGCCTCAGCACCCTGGCATTCCCCTACCCTGGGGCATCTAGCCTCCACAAGACCAAGGGGCTTTCAGTGATGCCCGATAAGGCAATCCTCTGCCACATATCCAGCTGGAAAGGAGGTGTGTAGCAGTGGAGGAGAAGGAACTGGGGATAGCCAATAGAAAGTCCCAGCTGCCAGGGACCCAAGAGGTTCCCAGGACCCAACAGGAATGACATTAGCCGAAATACCCAAAAAAGGGGAGATAGAACCTGTAGAGACTATATCCGGTTGATAGGCACAGGCCCTGGTTGAAGGCCACCCACCCACCTCAAAAATATTAATCTAGAATTCTTGTCAAAAGGAAATGCAGGGACAAAGAGTGGAGCAGAGACTGAAGGAAAGGCCATCCAGAGACTTCCACATCTAGGGATCCATCCCATCTGCAGACACCAAACCCCCACACTATTGCTGATGCCAATAAGCTCTTACTTACAGGAGCCTGGGAAAGCTGTCCCCTGAGAAGTTCTGCCAAAGCTTGACCAATACAGATGCAGATCTATGCAGACAAACATCACACTAAGTGTGGAGACCCCAATGGAGAAATTAAAGCAAGGAACGTAGGAACTGAAGGAGTTTGCAACCTAATAGGAAGAACAACACTATGAACAAACAAGACCCTCCCTCTCCCCAAAGCTCCGAGGGACTATCTTGACAGTTTTAAAGGTAGCTCCTTTCTTCAACATCACTCAAAAACACTCAATAAAATTTTTGTAACTATTGCTCAAATATACAAGTTTACTGAAATCAATATGGCTATTCAGTTTTTGTAAAGTGATAAGAAGAGAAATTACTATTATCCTTTTTATATTTATTCAACCTCTCTCTCTCTCCCTCGTTCTTTCCCTCCCCCCCACCTTTGTGCATGAATGCCACAGTGCAAATGTAAAGTTTAGATGACACTTTAAGGGCAGTTTCTTTTCTTCCACCATGTGCATTCTGAGGACTAAACACAGGCCCTTGGCCTTGGCTGTGAACACCATCAAGGCTGAGCAATCTCACTTTTCCAAAGGCATCATTTTATTATTATTATTTATTATTTTTATTATCATTAATTATTATTAAAAACACTTTAAATTTATTTATATTTATTTTCTTATATCTGACAACTTCCACTATGGGATTAATCCATAAAACAGAAGGTTGAAGTATTACCAAATGAAAAGGTATTTGAAATAGTAGCTGTAGAGTGGAAGATAACATTTATACTTAAGTGGGACTAGAGAGATGGCTCAGTCGTTAAGAGTTTATATTGCTCAGGCAAAGCACATGTATTAACATCAGTTGCTCCACAACCACCCCTCCTGAGAGCCCCAACACTGTTTTCAGGAGTTGACAATCACGTATACTCATATGGCATACAATCACACAAATACATACACATAATTAAACACAACTAAAATAAACCTTGAAAAAGTATATCAACTTACTCACTGTGCTGGCTAGTCTTATGCCAACTTGATGCCCAAACAAGTTATCTGGAAGGAGAGGGAACCTTAATTTAGGAAATGCCTCCATAAGATTCAACTGAAAGCCATTTCTTAATTAGTGATTGTCTTAGTCAGGGTTTCTATTCCTGCACCTACATCATGACCAAGATGCAAGTTGGGGAGGAAAGGGTTTATTGAGCTTACACTTCCATGCTGCTGTTCATCACAAAAGGAACTCAGGACTGGAACTCAAGCAGGTCAAGGAGCAGGAGCTGATGCAGAGGCCATGGAGGAATGCTGCTTACTGGTTTGCTTGCCTCTCCTGGCTTGCTCAGCTGGCTTTCTTATAGAGCTCAGGACTACCAGCTCACAGATGGTACCACCCACAAGGGGCCCTCTCTCCTTGATCATTGAGAAAATGCCTTACTGCTGGATCTCATGGAGGCATTTCCTCAACTGAAACTCCTTTCTCTGTGATAACTTCAGCTTGTGTCAAGTTGACATACAAAACTAGCTAGTACAGTGATTGATCGGGGAGGGTCCAGCTGATTATGGGTGGTGCTATCCCTGAGCTGGTTGTTGGTTTGGGGTTCTAAAAGAAAGCAGGTTTAGCAAGTATGTAAGGAGCATCTCTCTACAGTCTCTGAATCTTCTCCTGCCTCGATGTTTCTACTGTTTGAGTTACTGCCATGACTTCCTTTCATGATAAATAACAGTATGGAAGTGTAAGTTCAAAAGACTGTTTCATACCAACTTTCTCTTTGGATATGATATTTCCTTGCAGTAATAGAATGCCCAACTAAAACACTAAGCATTCAGTTATGTCATCAATATTTATCATCTATTTGCCTTCTCTATCAAAATTCAGAGTTACTGAATGCTACAAAGTCAGAATCCATTACTTATTAATAGGACATAAGGTGACATAATTAATTACTATGACAAAATTTTATAATCCTTTTGTGATAGGAGTATAAGATGAAATACATTGAATATTAATCACTATGTTTAATAAACTTTTACAGAAAATGAAGATAACTAGCAATTATCTTTTCCTTCAACACTATGGCAATATAGTGTTGTTGAGTACATTTTACAAATAAGGAAACTGAGAATTTAAAGCCCCAATTATTATTTTCTTTTTTGCAATTACAGTATTGTAGATTTATGACTTAATCCACAGTTAAGTTTAGGTCACTCAATAATCCTTGCATCTTTGTAAAGGAATCCATTGTCCCTTAAACTTTTCCACAGTTTTATAGAGGACATGCTCCTAAGTTACTTTAACTTCACAAAGAGTTCATCAAATAAAAACCTGTATAAATAAGCATACATCAGATCAAACTTAAGCAATCTGTTAAAAGATGAGTTCATTTTTAAGATTTGTTATTTTTATTTGTATGTATGTATGTAAGGCTGACTGAATTTGTGTGTACCATACTCATGCAGATAACAACAAAAGCCAAAAGGCATCAGATCCTTGTGAGATGGAGTTACAAGCACTTGTGAGTCACCTCACATGGATACAAGAAATTGAACCTGTATCTTCTTCAAGCGCAATAACCTCCTAACCTCTTAGCCATCAATCCAGTCTCCAATGCTGTAATTACTTAATAGGAAATAAATGATTGAATAAAATTAATATTTTAGCATGTTAAACAGTCTCTGTACTTTTATCATACCAAAATAATTAGTTTGTTGTATTTGTTATCTTTTCTGGAATTATCAGCAGGCATACAGTAGGGAAATTTCCCAACCAGATATAGGATACTTTTATTAAGGTTTTACTTCAATTGCTATGTTGGACATCTTGAAAAGATAACATTTATGATGATAGAATGAGGGTATTATACTTTTTTGAACAGATCATTTTCTAAGACTGAAAAATACTGAGGAAATTATAATCTAGATTGTCATTATAAAAGTCTTTGTGAAGAATACTGAGCAACTTCAAAAGAAACATAAGAGGATGTTGTTTGTCCCATGAATATTTACATATTGAAATTAATATCTTCTTTATTGAATGTTCACTTTATGAAATGCATGACAGGCATCTAAGAATGAGCAAGATAAAGCTAAAGGAAGCAATAACCTTTCAGAAGTTCCACAGTTATATTCAGAGGTGTAAACACACAGCTGTTTTCTAAAAGAGCTTAAAAGACATTTCTGCTGTATAGTACTGACAGGCACATTTTTCTCAAAGCAACCACCTTGGTAACAGATGCTAATGGTTTGCCTGATATTGTGGATTTACAAAATGAGAATCTAGTTCCACAGAATGTACACACATGAATGCATGTGTTCATTTGTTTCACCTTTTCTCCTACGGAATTGTGAGAAGGGAAATTTTGATTCTCTCATATATTAAATCCTGATTACAGTTTCCCTGTAGCAGTTTTCCCTCCCTCCCTTCCCCCAGTCTCTCCCCAACTGCCTCTCCTCTCCCCCAGAAAACCTGACACACACCTAATGGTCAAAAGAGCAGCTTCTCAGGGACATCAACCAAAAATGACATCACAAACTACAAAAAGAGAAGATACATACCATCACATAAAGGCTGGATAAGACAACCCAGTAGGGGAAAAAGAAATATTCAACATCCTTAGCCATCAGAGAAGGTGATATTTTTTTCTCTATTTAGCGCTTACACTTCTAATAGGTCATGAAGGTCACTCTGCTTCAAAACATACAGAGCAAGCTGTGCTTTTCTAAAGGTCTGATATGGTAGCAGTGGATATATCCAGATTTTAAAAAACAGTTGGAAACAATCATTTAGATAATTCTAGCCTACTACTACTTTGATCTATTTCCATGAATGACACTGTTTGTAACTATTCAGCAATGTAAAATACACCAGGAGAAGGGTGTATGCATAAAAGGAATTGGTAAGTCTTGACTTGTGATATATGTGTATAATATATGTACATATACATATAAATGTATACAATGTATATGTATATACAACATATGCACATTATTTACATATACTATCATATGTATTCATACATATAGTTACATAACTATATCTATATAATTATATACATATATATGTGGGTTTTCTGTATGGGTATATATATATTCTGTGAACTCTCTATATACATTGATGTGTATATTTATATGTACATTTATATATAAAACATTTATATATATGTATATTATATAAATACATTTATATATGTGCATTTATATATAAATAAATCTATATATTTATATAAGTGCATTTATATATATAAATACATTTATGTGTATATATGTATATATAGAGAGAGATCACAGAATTTATATATACATATCATACAGAAAACCCAGATATATATGTATATGATTGTGTATATAAATATAGTTATATATATAACTTTATGTATAAATGTATATATAATATACGTATATACATAGTATGTGTATGTGTGTGCAAAATACACGAGTATATATGCAAATTTCATGTACATACATATGAAACTATCCGTATGATGATTTGTCAACATGAGAGTTGATACACCTGTCAATCAATGTGAAACTACCTTACCAACACAAGGTAGCTCTATTTTGTTTCTACTTTTGCAGCTCCCTCATGAAATTTAATATAATTTTTTCATATGATGGATAAGGTAGAGTATCTTTATGAATAACTGAAGCTTTTTTATTTTATGTAATCTCCCGATTCTCACTTGCTAACTTCACTTTTGCATTTTGAATTGGTCCTCATAGATTTGTAAAAGGGAAAAAAGTAAGAAAACAGTCATTTATTACATAAAATGAACTGGGAGTTCTCCCTTATTCTCAAAATCTGAAATGTTAATATTCATTTTCACTTTTTTTTGTTAGGAATATCCATGAACACTGTGTCGCCACATGATGAAAACCCAAATGGGCCTTGGATTTTGACCTAGTCTGAGTGTTTTATTTGATGAGGGTAAGTTACTAGGACATGTGATAGTTTTAGTGAGATTGGACTTACATGCCACATGCTGAAAGAGGCAAATCTTGTAGGCGCTCTGGCATTTGTCTTCAGACTCTCACTTTTGTCACCACAATGAGTATATGAATACCAGAGTCTCAGCTAGAACTTCAACTTCAATATAGCTAAAGATTGAGGAGAACTCAGTTCCCTACATGCATGGGAAAATACCTGGATAAGAAAGAAATCTTTCCATAGCACATACCTGATTGTTTTCCCTAGTGTGTTAGACACCTTAGCTGACAAAAGTATAGATGGATCATTAACCAATTTTGATGCTATTTACATGCTCTTGAAATTAAAATATTCAGATAATTTTAATTGTAAACTATTTCAGAGTAACTTCTGAGTGTTTATGTTGTCAAAAAAAATGTCTGACCTCTGGTAGATTGAATAAAAATTAGATATGCTGTATTTATTTTATAGTAATGCAATGACATATTCAATTGTTCAATACTGAATTCTGGATATTTTACTATTTAAGAAATTCAGTGGAATAATTTATTCAGTGAGGCAAATGAAGTACTCATAATTCAGTTTAACAAGATGATATTTCTAACAAAAATACAAACTTTAAGTCATTGCTGTATAGTTCCTAGAACATCAAGTCAAAGAAAAATTAGAAAATTGAGTTATAGCTTCCTATCCACACTTCAACCTGCACTTTTACTGAATCAGCACCACCTCCCCACCCCACAACCTGCCACCTCACAGTTCTGCCTGTCTCCCAGAAGGACTACTCTCATCAAAGCACAGGTGAGATCTATGCTCATCCCCCATGCTGACTGGGACCCCAACAGAGACCAGAAGACATGGGCTGTGTCCCACTATGCCCAATCTCCCTGCTGGTCTCCCTCCTTGACCTTGACTCCACACTAAAATCAGGGACAAGATAAGGCTGTCCAGTCTCCCCTTATCTCTTCAATATAGTACTTGAAGTTCTAGCTAGAACAATAAGACAATGAAAGGAAATCAAGGCAATACAAAAGGAATAATCAAGGTATCACTATTTAAAGATGATATGATAATATACATAACTGATCCCAAAAATTCTACCAAAGAATACCTATAGCTGATAAGCAACTTCAGCAATATGGCTGGATATAAAATTAAAATCAATTTCAAATAAATCAATAGCCCTCCTTTATACAATTGATAAATGGACTGATGAAGAAATTAGGGAAACAACACCCTTTACATTAGCCACAAATAATGTACAGTATCTTGGTGTAACTTTAGCTAAGCAAGTGAAAAAATCTGTATAAGAAGAACTTCAAGTACTCTGAAGAAAGAAATTGAAGAAGACTTCAGAAGATGGAAAGGTCTCCCATGACAATGGATTGAGAATATTAACATAATGAAAATGGCCATCTTATGAAAAGCAATCTACAGACTGAATGCAATTCTCATCTAAATTCCAACACAATTTTTAACAGACATTAAAAGGGCAATTTTCAACTTCATACAAAAAACAAAATAAACAACCAAACCAAACCAAACCAAAACCAAGACACAAAAACAATAGGACAGCCAAAACATAGAAGAACTTCTGGAGGTGTCATCATCCCTAACTTCAAGCTATACTATACAGCAACAGTAATAATCATAAAACCTGCATGGTATTGGTAGAGAAACAGGTTGGTCAATGGAATAAAATAGAAGACTCAGAAATAAAACCATACAACTATGGACAATTGAATTTTGATAAAGAAGCCAAAACCATACAGTGGAATAAAGAAAGAATCTTCAACAATGGTGCTGTGCTAACTGGTAGTATGCATGTAGAGTGCAAATTGATCCATATTTATCACCCTTCAGAAAGCTCAGGTACAACTGTATCATGGACCTCAACATAAGACTGAAAATGCTGAATCTAACTGAAGAGAAAGTAGGAAATAGCCTTGAATACATTGGTATAGGAGAAAATTTCCTGAACAGACTACCAATGAGTCAGGCTACAAGATCAACAATTGATTAATGGGACCTTTTGAAACTGAAAGGCTTCTGTAAGGCTAAGGACACTGTCAACAGAACAAAACGACAGCCCAGAAATTGGGAAAAGATCTTCAGTAATAGTACTATCTGACTGAGGGCTAATATCTAGACTGTATAAATATCTAGACTGTATAAAAATGAGGTACGAAGTTAAACAGAGAATTCTCAACAGAGCAACCTCAAATGTCCAAGAAGCACTCAATAAAAATAAAAGTTCAACATCCTTAGTCTTCAGAGAAATACAAATCAAAATGATCCTGAGAGTCTACCTTATGCCAATCAGAATGGGTAAGATCAAAAACTCAAATGACAGCACATGCTGGCAAGTTTGTGGAGCAAGTGGAATACTCCTCCATTGTTGGTGGGATTGCACACTGGACAACCACTTTGGAAATCAATCTGGAAGTTCCTCAGAAAATGGGAAATAGTTCTACTTTAAGACATGTGCTCTGCTATGTTCATAGCAGTCTTGTTTGTAAAAGCCAGAAACAGGAAGCATCACAGACGTCCCTCAACTGAAGAATGGATAAAGAAAATGTGGTCCATTTACACAATGGGATACTATTTAGCTATTTAAAACAAGAACATCATTAATTTTGCAAGCAAATGTCTGGAACTAGAAAAGACCATCCTGAGTGAGATAATCCAGAGCAAAAAGGCCATGCAGGGTATGTACTCACTGATAAGTAGATGTTGGACAAAAGTACAGAATACTCATGATACAACCCACAAAACCTAAGAATTTAAACAAGAAGGTAGATCCAAGTGACTATGCTTCAAACCCTCTTAGAACGTAGAACTAATTCGTTAGAGGGGAGGAGGGACTTGAGTGTGAGATGGGAGTGGGAGGGGACGGGGAGGAGAAAAGATGGCAGGATCAGGTATGGAGAGAGACAGCAGAGAGGCCCAGACAGGAGAATGAATGGAAATATGCAGCTGCCAGGGGTGGGGAGTGGAGGTGGGGTTAGAGGTTGGGGGAATCTCACCTTCCCGGTTACTTGTATGGAATAGGCTCCCAGGACTCAGTGCAGGTGACCTTAGCTGAAATGCCCAACAGTGGTGATATGGAACCTGAAGAGATTGCCTCCAGTAGTCAGACAGTACCCTGAGTCGAGGAATGTGGACAGTAACCCACCTACAAAACCTTCTATCCAAAATTACTTCTGTCTCAAAGAAATTCAGGGACAAAAATGGAGCAGCAACTGAAGGAATGACTGACCAGTGACTGGCCTACCTTGGGATCCACCCCATGCACAGGCATCAATCCTTGATATTATTATGGATGCTATGTTGTGCTCGCAGACAGGAGCCTAGTATGGGTGTCTTTAAGATGTTCTACCCAGCAGCTGACTGAGAAAGATGGAGATACCCACAAGCCAATTATTAGAAGGAGGTCAGGACTCCTATAGAAGAGTTAGGGGAAGGAATGAAGGAATTGAAGAAGATGGCAACTCCGCAGGAAGACCAACAGTGTCAACTAAACTGGCCCTTTGGCTGCTCCCAGAGACTAAGTCACCAACCAAAGAGCAGGCAGGGGCTGGTAAGAGCCCCCCTGCACATATTTAACAGAGGGCTGCCTTGTCTGGCCTCAGTGGGAGATGAGCCTAATCCTGCAGAGACTTCACTAGGATGGGTGGATACTTAGGGGACACCCTCTCATGGGCAAAAGAGAGAGGGAGGGGGAAAGAACTGTGCTAGGGGGGACTGGAGGGCTGCACAGCATTTGGGATGTAAATAAATAAGATAATAAAGAAATGGAGAAAATTAAAATTGAGTTGTAGATTATAGGAGTGGGAAGTGTTTGATTACTCCCAGGAAACAACAGGGAGTTTGCACATATGAACTCACAGTGATTGTGGCAACATACATGAGATTTGCAAAGGTTCCATCCACACAAAATCCCAGACCTGCTTAGGGAAACTGATCTCCATAGGGGAAGGAGGATTTCTGTGTTGGGTGTGAATGAATGAAAGGGTGGAGAGGGTGGTTGTGGGATGAGTTAGGGGTGTATGTGTATATGTAAAAAATACATTGTATGAAATTATCAAATAATTAATAAAATCAATAAGAACATTTACATTGAGCCTAAGTTGATATAAACTGTTGCCTCAAAAACATAGCAAAATACAATCCCAGACCAATTATCATGTAGAGTAGGAATGAAATTGTCTCAAAGGAGCAGAGAACAAAATTCAGCTTCAAAATAATACTCCCGTGTACTTATTCACTGTAATCTAAAGGTAAGGGATTAGAATGATTTGTTCACATAACAGTAAGTGAAACTTGAAGATAACCCATAATTCTCTATTCGTGAATATAGTAGGTAGTGTAAAAATGCAACATGCATTTATATAAAAAACTTAATGGAAAGAATGCATTTCTTTTATGATGGATAAAATAAATTTCTCTTTATTGAATAAAATGAAATTTCATTTCATAATAATCTTTCAATGTGATGGAAACATATGGGACCTTACAATTGGTCTCATAACAAAGATACCTTCCCTTTCTTCCCTCTATCCCTGCCCCTTGCTTTTATTGCCCTACTTTCACTTGATCTATCTTACCTTCTTCATGTGTAGGAGTTTGTGAGCAGGGGCTTGTGTGCATGTATGTCAGTGTGTATGTGTATGTATGTGTGAGAGTGTGTGTGTGTGTGTGTGTGTATGTGTGTGTGTGTGTGTGTCTGTGAATAAACTGATATTTTCTTTTCATGTTCTGCTAGGAAGTACTTAACAAGGTCTTCTCATTTACATTCCTCATAGCTCTTGTCTAAACTGTGATCTATAGGAAAGTCTTATTTCACCTTCATATTGCTATAAGAGAAAGTGGAAATATTTCTCTACATACAAATCTGAGAATCAAGTGTTTGCTATGTATGGCAAGAAAGGAAAGTAGTCATGATGAATTCTTACTGAGGCTCATCATGCAGAATTGCCTGGATCAATGCTCACTTCCTTCATATTCCCAGAGTATGTTGTAGCTAAGATTGTACATTGAGTTCCCTAACATTCTGCAAGAAGACACTCTATTTCAGACTTGGGTGAAATTAATAAATTTATGACATATTTACTTCAAAAAGGTCTGAATCAAAACATCATCATATGTTATACCAGCAATAAAATTTGAAAGCTCTATTAGAGGTTGAAAAAAAGAGAAATAACAGACATAAGAGATACAGAAGTTCACAATTAGAATAACAGAAAACTACAGTCATTTTTAGAACATTAATAATTAAGAAAAATTACTTGAAGATACCCAGAATTTTCATTGATTTTAGGAAATAGATGGGAAGACAACAGCAACTGGAGGAAACTATGACCCTGGATGAGTGAGACTTTGGAGCAAAGAGTGGTTATGAAGACCAGTGAGGCCAGCATCCTGGCTTGGGAGCTTGCTCACAGTACTTTCACCATGGATGTTGAATACATTTCCATGCCACATACACTGAATGTGGTGTGGGCATTTTCAGCAAAAGATGCTGTCTGAAATCTGTGTTTAACATGCATTGAGATGAGGTTGAACCCTAAATATTTAAAGTGAAAACATTCACTCTGCTTTATACTATGAAATATTACAGATAGAAGCAGCTTCAGCTTCCATTACCAGGATGTCTTATGCATCTTAGGAATTGCTAAGCTTGGAGGACCATCACTTACTGATAACCACTAATGTTAAAGTTAAATGAGTTCATCACTTACTGATAACCACTAATGTTAAAGTTAAAATGCATTCTCATAAGTAAGAGGCATAGGAATGACTGTAATTCTCAGAGAAACACTGCCCAAAGGAGGACTTCACAGGGTTACTAAATGAATGACCTACCTAAAATTTGAATATGGTAAGCTGATATTGCTTCATTTATTAAGAGAAGAAAAATATAGGACATACATTCAAATCATGGCAGAAGAGGAATCAACTTGGACACCAGTTTTAAGAATATAGATTTTTTTCGGGCCATTTAATTTGTTTTACTTGTGATTATAATTTGAATACATTTCTTCGTTCTCTTTCCTTCATCCAAACACTCCCATCTATCTCTCCCTGCTCTCCTTCAAATAAAAGACCACATTTTTAGTACGGATTATTAGTGCATGAATATATATATACTCCTGAATCTAACCTGTGCAGTCTTTATATTGCTATGTGTATGTGTGTATGTATGGAAAGTTGTCTGTATTCCTCATAAAGTAAAGGTCACACATACCTAGTTCAGCAAACAGTGATAATCAGAGAATAAATTAGTGTAATCAGCACTTTTCTATTTTGTTGTACAAACAGATTTTCATAAGATAGTATATTACTGTAAAACATTAGATGCCGGTAATAGAATGTCATTCTGGGGTATTGTAAAGTCTCATGTTTAGGAGCTGGAGCAATGGTTCTTCAGTTAAAGCCTTTGAATCCCATTCTGACCACCTGATGAGGTGGCTGAAACCTACATGATAGAAGGAGATAACAGGTGAAATCACTCTCACAAGTCTTCAAGGAGCTGACACATGCTCACAATGAATAAGTTAGTGTAAAATCATTTCTCTGCTTGAGTTCTTATCTAAGGTCGTCCACAAGAAATAAATATGTACATTCCTCAAATACGGGCTACAAACCACTTTTCATAGAAGCTGTATCTCTTTCATCTTTAATTCTCCCTTTGACTATTTAACGCCCCTGAAGGAATTATTTGTGTTTCTTTGGTTTTGATTTATTTTGAGGGTTATTTTGTGCATTTGTGAGGGTACCTATTTCATGTCTATGTTTTTTAATTAAGTGCACTCAGCTCTTTTTATGTCTTTTGGTAGTTTTTAAAATTAATTTTCTCTTATTTTGGAATATCCATTAAACTTTGTGATTCTCTAGTTCTTTCATTTTCTTAGCCTATTGTTTATTTATTTATTTACAACTTAGGACATAGTCTCTGAGAACATTTTAGTTTTGTCCACATAAGATTCATTTCATAGCATTTTAGAAGGCAGTAAAGGTCTGAATATTTTCTAGGCTCACAGCTCTAATGGTCTCCTCTGTTTTTTCAGTGATTTTTAAGGATATGGATTCTTTCCATCTAAAATCAGCAGTAGTTTCCTTTTTAAATTTGAAAGTCTGTTTTCCTTGGCCTACACTTTCTGTTCTGGTCAATTTGGACTCTCTTTCAAGTGTATGACACTAATGTAGCATTATGGTGCAGACAGCATTTTGGGGGTTCAGATGTCTCCTGCCACTCAATCCTAAACCAAGACTCTCTTCATCCTCCTTAACTCAGCATGTATGAAAAACAGCTTGGAACTTTAATAGCTTTTCTCTGGTGGGCTTCCCATAAGTTGCAGTGGCCACATTAGTGTGTTCTCATTTCTCTCTTTTTCTCTTTCTCTCTCTCTCTCTCTCTCTCTCTCTCTTTTCCTTACCATGCCCTTGGACTTCTAAACCCTCCTGAGTGGTATGGAAATATGCATTTATTGTTTGCAATTTACCTCGTCTGTGGTATTCTGCTATAGTGCTTGGAACACAGTAGTCTTGTTCTTATATTGTGTGCTTTAATATTTTTATTTATTTATTTTTATTTAATGATATATTCTTTAATCTATACTATTTTAGACAGGTAACATTTCACACTAAAAGTTGTAAATTTTTATACACACACACACAGGCATGCATATATGCATAAGAAACTATTTGTTTCTGTAAATAGAATTAGTATTTCACAAAATATTATCATTTTCATTTTACAACTTCCATTCTCCATCCTTACAGAGAAGTTTTATTCATTTTAACTTAACATCAAATTGTGTTCATTTTTTATTGTAGTATAACTATTTCACATCACCCTTCCTATTCCAGTTAGATTAAAAATTGAGAAAGTCTCAGGAAATCTGGTAAATATAAATCAGGTATCCTTTTATGGAGTTCACATATCTGATAGCAAATATTTTTTTCTAGAATTGTTTAAAACATTTAGCCTGAGATGAATAAGGAAACCCAGCAGTTTCAAAAGATTATTTCTGCATAAGAAACACAAGCATCCTGCACAGGTGTTACCAAACTGTTTTTCACCTGAATAATTATGTGTTTTTGCTTGAGAACAGTAATTACTTGAAGCTAGTGGGATTGGATGTCTAACAGTATAGGGCAGTTAGAGCTATGCTTCGGCAATGCAACTTGGCTGTTTCAATCAAGACCTTAAAATTGTTTCTTTAAAAAAAAAATTGAAACTTCTCCAGATGTTTATGTCTAATTAAATTGGAAACACAGTGTGTTCTTAAGAAATAAAAAAAAAAAAAATTCCCATGACACCAGCAACAGAAACACAGAAAAAATGGCATAAATCTCACAACAGTTATAGTGGAGTCTCAACTCCATTTATCCAAGACTGAATAAGACGAATGAGATACTTAACCTTCTGGGTCCATGAATCCTCCCTTTGAAAACTGTAAAAGATTAAACCTGAACTTCCCTAAAACACCACTCAATAAATCTGTTTTCGGCCTGGTAGAATATATTATAGAGTTTGTTACAAGCACTTTTTATCTATGCTGATAATGGAAGGGTTAAGTCTTGAAAACAAACCATTTATTAATTTTAATTAAAGGCATTTATATTTTTCTTCTCACAAACATTTAGATATCTTTTTACTTAGATCTAATCTGATAATAGGGGTTTAACCTCATCTCTAGAAACTTTCATGAAATTGGAAAACTAAGCATGTATTATCTTGTAAGACATGATTAATTAGATGGTTTTTCAAAACTTGGATAAGGTAAAATACAGGTAATTAAAAATTTTAAATTAATAGGAAATCTAATATTTGCCCTTCAGTATTTTAATTTTACTATTCCATTTCTTCTTTTTAAATTATTGTGGACTGAGTTTAACAATAAGTTTATAATGAAAGGTGGTCCACAGAGGAGGTGCTTGGACACTGATCACACTGACTCATTTTGTGATGTCAAGCAACTGTGCAAGGGCCAAGAAACCTTATATATTTAACTAGGTGTGCCATTGAAAGGAAACAGAGGTCAAGTTTATTATGTTAACATACCCTAGAAACAGGAGACACTACAGGGTGCCAAGAACATCTAGAAGACATGGACTATAAAATGGACAGAGAGGACTATAGACTCTGGGGAAGTAAGCCTATGATATTAAGCAAGATATGGTCTTAGATACCTGACTAGGATGATTCAGGAAGAAAGAACTGACAGATACATATACAGGAAAGCTGGGATCAGATACAGTATAGGGAACATTTTGTGCCCAAACCATAATACTCTGTTTGAGACATCTGTTCACATTCAAGAAGAGTTGTCAATTCCCAAACCATGGTTATTGTTCATCTTTACTCTTCAGTGACTCTCCAAGAAATTAAAAAGTGTATTTGCATGCTGCATACTTATCAAACTATATAGTAAAATGAAAATGGGTTATGTTAGAAGAGTCTGGAAAGGAACTTATGATGCTTACTACACTTGATAAAAGGGCAGGCTATTCTTAATATAGAATTCCCTTGACAAACAATAGCTTATGATTATTCCACATTTTTATTTACTGCTAGGAGGAAATCAATAATTTTCATTATTTACATTATTACTATATGATATCTCAGAATCTAACCAACTGAATAACACAAAAGTGTTATGTAATGCATTCCTTCTGTCAAAGATAAAATAAGTGTTCATTACATCATAGTTCATGACTATACCTTTAGAGTAGGCAGTTCAAAATGAAATATAATAGTATTAGAAAAGTTGCATGAATTAGGAACTGATTTTATAAAAATGTTAGATTACCCAAAATCACTAACATACTAATAGCATAAGTCATTATATAGCATTTTTGATCTTTATTAAAAGCAGCAAAGGAAATATCTCTGAATTTATAAAATGATGACTGATAATTAAGTGATCAAAATAAAACCATTAGTAGAAAACAATAGTGAAAGCAGGAAGTAATGAAGAGACACATGAGCTTGAATATCAAGATCAGTTATTTTAATAACATAATAACAATCAGTTATTTAGTAAAAAGTTATTATTAACTTTTATAAAATACAAATAAGAATACACACACACACACTTACACACACACACACACACGAGGAGAAATGCATTTACTCTGAGGGGAGGAAGGAAGGGGCAGTACTTTGTATCTTTTTTCTGGAGCATTAATATGAAAATACATTTCTAGATCATATGAAGAAAAGGATAACGAGATTCCCCTTTCCAGTGTACACATGCATAGTTTACTAAATGTTTAATTTCAATGATCAGATCCATTTACCAAGGAGAAATGTAGAGGTTCTTCCAAATAGGTTCAACCTATCCCTGAACTCTGCCATTCAGCTTCCTCAATACTGTTTAAGTGTCTGCTTCTTGCACTGTTGTTTACAAACATTAAATGAACCAATTACAGAAGACTAGAAGAATTATGACTATCCATATCAAGCTCTTCCCCTGCCTCAGCTAATCCAAGGCTTCTGACATAGCCTTTCTCATGCTTCAGTTGATTCACTGATGTGTGTGTGTGTGTGTGTGTGTGTGTGTGTGTGTGTGTGTGTGTGTTTGTGTACATCAGATTTAAACCTAGGGCTCGTGTTAGTCTTAGTCAAATGTTAATTTACTGAGCTATACCTCATATCTCACCACACCTCCAAAACAATCACATTTGAAATTACCAAGTACAAATAAATACTCTTTTTTTCATTAGGATCTTCGGATATTTTAATGTTGGTTTTCTGCCAACCTTACAGTTTCCTATTTCCTACATACACGCCCACATTTACACAACTGTAATGAACATATGTGCCCTACATCTCTTGCTATTCTGCTCTGTTCAATTCTCTGTCATTTCATTTCTCTAGAAAGTGCTCCCTGAGCCAAACAGCTGATCCAGTCTATAGCTGACCAGACACTTCTATTATTAGTGTCTGTAGCTCACAGAGTTTGTAAGTACATTTCCTTTCTTGTCCCTGACAAATTGCACTGCGAGCATCTTGGATGATAAAATTATCTCCTTGTCCATTTGTTCAATTTATTCAGTATTGTGGCATATATATATATATTGAAAAATTGAAGAGGACAAAATATTTTATATACCCACAGTGTACAAACACAGGTAAATTCCTGATCCAATGACATTTAATTTGTAGTAAAAAATTATATGAATTTATACGAAAGTTACAAATTATTAAACAAATATCATTTGGTGACAGAAAGAAAAAAAATTTTGCAACATAGTGATATATACTGTGTTTATGATCACAAACCCCTACTAAATCAATGGCACATGGAAAATCAGTTAAACTCTCGACAACTTTGTTCTCAAAGATGTTAGTTATTCCTTTAGTGAGGCTTAAATTCAAAGAGGAATACAAACAGAGCAAATATATTTATATATTTAACTATATAAAAGGTAAAATACTCAGTGGTGCATGAACATGGAAATTTTATGACAAATTTGGGAGAAATAGATTTAGATTTCTGTAGACAATACAAGTTTTAAAAGAAAACTGCTTTTAAAAATGTATTCTCTGAAATATGTTTAAAAATATAAACTTAATATCTTTCCAATAGACAAGATACTTGAATACACTAGAGCCTGTGCTTTCTTAGATCCTGCATTCTTAGATCCTGACATTTTTAATGGTTGTTAGTCTGACTACCTTTGTGCTAGGCCTTTAAGAAGAACTTTTGGCAAATAGCTTTATAAAGGAGTTAGTGTCTCACTCCTAGACAAATAGGAACACTTCATTACTCTTCATTCCTCTGAAGATGCTTACTTCTGGGGAAGGATCAGATAGATTTAATGCTGTTTATAAAACATTTTTTGTAAGCACAGGATTTTGTAAGCACAAGTTTCTTTTGTTTGTTTGTTTTTTGCTTGTTTTGTTTTCTGTGACATGCTCTACTGGATGTGAAAATGCTAACTACACCTTTGTGTTTATAGGGATCTCCCACAGTTGCTGCAAAGGCTGAAGTTATTTTCTTGACTTTGGAACCACGTATCTACTGCCAGAATCCAAAAAAAGTATGGCAGTCTAATACTAATTTGCAAGTAGAGCGCATCTGAGACTCTCCCCAATTATTGAAAAATAAAATATGGAATACAGGATGTAGTCCAGAGCTATAGGGTGAACTTCTGTATAAAATTCTGAAATCACGTTTCAGAGTTAAAAATGAAAAGAAAGTTAAATCTGTGGTTTACCAGTATGTCTAAACCTTCCATTCAATAAGCAGTGCAATTTATGAAACTTGTGGAATAAGAAGTTTAATTGCCTTGTCCAGCAGGAAGATAGACAAGTGACTATGGTCACAAGGATGTCAGGTGAAAACAATTGACAAGAAAGAAAGTACAGACCTGAGACCAAGCTGTTGACTCAGGTCAAGAGGAAAGTTTACATCACATTTCCAATGTTATTTTAGGAACTAGTACCATTTTTTTTTATTTGAAATGATTGAAAGAGCAACTGTTTGTGAACATAATTTGTCAAATCTTATGTAAATAATAGCAAAATGTCCAGTTCTGCGTTAACATATATAGATAGGAACAGCAACTAGAATTTCACACTGAGATGCAAAATAATGCTTACCAGCTCAGCAATGCAATGAAGTGTTTCATTATACTATAAAATTATTTGAGAACAGTTTTATCAACAATTTAAAGAAATTTTCGATGGCCTTTATGCCAATCTTCACTAGGTTATACGGAACAATTGGCAATTTTCTCATCTAACTCTTGACATGGGTTGATTAGATATTTGGGAATGGGATGGGTATACTTTTATTAGTAGTATTAGTATTATTTGATACTTTATTTACATTTCAAATGTTTCCTCTTTTCCAGATCTCCCCTTTGGAACCTCCTTATCCCCTCCGCCTCCCCCTTCCTCTATGGGGTATTCCCCCACCCACCCACTCTCCTCTTCCCTCCTTGGCATTCCCCAATACTTGGGCATCTAAGGCCTTCAGGCCCAAGGGCCTCTCCTCCCCCTAATGGTTAACAAGACCCTCCCCTGCCACATATGTGACCAGCACCACGAGTCCCTCCATGGGCATTCTTCGGTTGATGATCCAGTCTCTGGGAGCATCGTGAGGTCAGGCCAGTGGACACTGTTGCTTCCTCCATGGGGCTGCAGTCCAGATTTTATCCCCTCCTGGCCCACCCTCTGACTGTTCCACATCCCATACTTCCTGCCCCCATCTACAAGAGGATGTCCCCTTGCTCCAGACCTCCCCACTCCCTGGGACATCAAATCTCTTGAGGTTTAGGTATATCTCTCTGACTGAGCCCATACCTGGCATTCCTCCGCTGTATATATGTTGTGAAGGGGGGAGGGGAGGCTCATATCAGCGGGTGTATGCTGCCTGGTTGGTGACTCAGTTCCTGAGAAATCTCTGGGGTTGAGGTTAATTGAGATTGCTGGTCTTCCTATAAGGTCGCCTCCTCTTCAGCTTCTTCTAGCTTTTCCCTAATTCAACCACAAGGGTCACCAGTTTCTGTCCATTGGTTGTGTATAAATATCTGTATCTGATTCTTTCAGCTGGTTGTTGGGTCTTTCAGAGGGTAATCATGACAGGCCTCATTTTGTTGGCACATCATAGCATCAGTAATAGTGTCAGGCCTTGGGGCCTGCTCTTGAGCTGGATCCCACTTTGGGCCTCTCATTGGATCATCTTTTCCTCAGTCTCTTCTCTATTTTTGTCCCTGCAGTTCTTTCAGTCAGGAACAACTCAGGGTCAGAGTTTTTGACTGTGGGATAGCAGCCCTATCCCTCCACTTGATATCTTGTCTTTCTGCTGGAGGTGGGCTCTACAAGTTCTCTCTCCCCACTGTAGGGCATTGCATCTAAAGTAACCTCCCTTTGAGTCCTGAGAGTCTCTCATATCCCAGGTCTCTGGTACATTCTAGAAGATCCCCCTATCTCCTACCTCCTGAGGTTGCTTGTTTTCATTCTTTTTTGCTCACCTTCAGGGCTTCAGTCCTGTTCCCCCCACCCAATACCTGATCATGTTCCCCTTTTCCCCTCCCTATCCCTTTTCCCACCCATGTCTTTCTCTCTTTTGCTGTGATTGCTTTCTTCTCCCTCTTAAGTGGACTCAGGACCCATCATCCCTCAAGACCTCTATCTCTAGGTATGCTTTTTTAAATATACTTTTTATTAACTAATTTTGTTGAGAGTTTTGTGTTTATTTATATTGTATTATGATTACCCTCCTCCTCCACCCTCCTTTGTTTTTCTTCCATCCCTATAAACCCTTCCTTATACCTTATTTCTTCTGTATCATCAATCCCTTTCCCAGTTTAAGACTTTTGTTTGGTTTGGTGTCCCATTTAATTTCATCATTGCTGTCCATGTGAGCCTGTGTGGATACACATAGCAAAGCCTGGTATGGTTACTCGTTGATATACAACTAATAGTAAATTACCCCTTCTCCTTGAATCTATTAAATAGCAAATAGCTTAAGCATGAAGGGTAGAGCCATGCCTGAATGTTGAAAAGAACATTCTTGTGTTGACCCAGTGAAAGCATCGACAATGGTGACCTCTGAATTCAAAGGCTTACTTGCCCATAAGGTGACATTTCTTAGCCCTCCTTCTTCTCTTCTGCCTTTCACATTCTTTCTGTCCTCTCTTCCACGATGTCCCTTGAGCCTTAAAGGGAATGGTATAAATATTTTGGTTTTTAATTATCAAAGGCTTTTCAAGAGTTTTAAAGAATGCAGGATGTATTAGAGAATAGTCACATTTTAAACTTCTGTTTCAGGAACCCCTTTACACACACTATCTTGTGACTTCAGATCTATGCAGTTTCATCAAGTGAACATGGTTTTGTAACCCAGTTCTTCTAAAGTCAATAAGTACAAAGATTGCCATTGGATCTTGTTAAATTTCAAAACAGTGATTTTCTTAGAATGTCAGAATAAATACATGTGAATACTTCATTTTGTAGTATCTAAGTTATTCCAAAAAAGCAAACACAAGAGAAACTATACTTCCAGTTAAAGAAAGTAGCTGAATAAAATAAAAAGAGGAAAAAAAAAACAACAGAGAAATAGTCAAATAATGTTGCAATCATTTATTAAAACTAAATTTTAGTATATACTCTAAAGAATATTTTTCTTTTCTTTTTATTTTCTTTTAGTTATTTTTATTATTATTTTTTTGAGACAGGTTTTATCTGTATAGTCCTGGCTGTCCTGGAACTCACTCTGTAGACCATGCTGGCCTCAAACTTAGAAATCCACCTGCCTCTGCCTCCCAAGTGCTGGGATTAAAGGTGTGTGCCACCGCTGCCTGGCTTTTTAAATTTTTTTCTTTTCTTTTTCTAAGAATATTTATAGCAAATTCTCTTAGTCAATGAAATTCATAGGATGTAGATTATTATTTAAAGCCTAAATGATAATAACTAACAGGTTATTTTTATTTTATTTTTCTGAAATCATGAAAACAATCTTCAAAATAAATATAAAGAGGATTTTGGGCAGGATTAATGGTATATTCAGGTGGTCAGAGTGCTTTCACTGCAAGAATGAAGATGTGAATTCAAATCCCCAGAACCCATGTAAAGAAAGCCCAGCATAACTCCATCCTTCCTAGAGCTTACAGCAGCCAATCAGCTTAGCCAAAATGCCTCCATTCCAGTTTAGCAAGAAATTCTGTTTGAAGACATTGAGACAGAGCAATAGAAGAGATATCTAAGGTACTACTTTGGCTTTATATGGACATGCATGGAAGGGTATACCCACACACTTGTGTAAATGCACTGTACCCTCAAACAAACACACATATATACCCATCCAAAAGAAAAAAAAAGAAACCTTGAAAGATTTCATCATTTTGGAAGAAAAATTACCTCTCAGAATCAAGATGTTTTGATGCTTTATTTGGACATTCTTAAATAATTTTCATTTCAAATGAGCAGTCAATGTTCACTAAAACCATTTCAAAATATTGAACTCAAGACAACATTAAATATCCTGGAGACATTATAAATGTTTTTATTTTTACTCACAGATTCTTCCAAACAAGGTTGTATTTCTAATGCACTGAAAAGTTATAATGGTGCAAAGATCATATAGTCGTGTACTTCAGTATCTCAGCTGCAGCATCTTGTACTCTATGGTTTTTAGCAACATTCTTTGTTGTGAGTCTTTGAATTCTGATTTCTCTAACAAAATCATTTCAACATTCTTTCATTTATTATTACCAGAATGAAAACAATATCAAAAAACATTAAGTTATGGAATTCAGATGTAGGTTAGTGCCTTTGGCTCACAATAAAAAATAACTTTAACTTATCATATGATTCTTATCCAATGACTAACTTCCAGCAATTATATTAAATTCATGAAAGCATAAAAAATAAAATGATAAAAGTCCAGAGTTGTGTTATGGTGTCATTGGCTGAAGTTTGAATGCTAAATAACTGAAAACTGGACCATGAATGAAATCTGTCCAGCACAAGTGACCTTTCATGTATTTTTAAACATTGGTTTCTACATAATGAATCATGAATATTTGTTTTAACTCTCATTCACTGTTACTCAGTGTAGGATAATGTCAATGTTTTGTGCTGATACAATGCTTAGTGTTTAGTAAATAAAAATAAAAATAATGTAGATTGGATATTTTGATTAAGCATGATTATAAAATCCCCATTCCCTCACTAGATTTACTTCTGATTTTGCTCTTCACGCTTATATTTTATGATTAAAATAAAGCTTACATTAAAGTTGTATTAACTATTTTCTGTGTGTATCTAAATGCCCATGGTGGACTTTAAATGATTACATATAACAATATGATAACAAAATTATCATTACAAATGAGTATAATTTTATAAAAACTAATAAAACTTAAAGTCAATTTGGAGAAATTGAACACAATAATCCATTGCAACACTGGATAACAGACTCAACTGATAGTTTGCTTGGTATACTGCTGCATTCATTTGTATAAATATTGTCAATTGAGGAGTTTGCTTTAATACATCAAGAGTTTTGCATAGGTAGAAATTTGCCCCTGTGCAATTGTTTTTTTACCCAAGTATAAAAAAAAATAAGTTGGCTATCTTGTCTTTATAGAATCTCAGTAAAACAGTATTAGCTTAATATATCAAAAAGTTATATGCCATTTGAGCAAAAAAAAAAATGTGCATGTTAACTATATAACCACCAAATATTTGCCTCTTCCCAAAGCTTTACATCATTTTCCTTGGAGAATAGTCAAACTTCCACCAAAATTTGAATAACTTTGTTGGCTTAAGCTAGAGGATGCTTTTGGTTTAACTGTGGGGAATTAAAATCATTATCTCAAACTTTGACATCGGAAAAAAATTGGTTGCTTCTATTTCTTTATACATTAATTTTTAACATATTATTTACTTTTATAATCTTTTCTTATTTTTGAAATTATAATTATATCACTTTCCCCTCTTTCCTAATCTCTCCCCTGTGCTCCTCCCTCTCTTGCTTTTTCTTAAAATCATGGGCTCCTTTTAATAATTGCTATGTATGTACATATGTACATTCATGAATACAAGCTGCTCACACTGGTGTTTTACTATAAAATAAAGAATGAATTGAATAATATATTGACTTTCTTTGGAAGTTTAACATGAGTTTGATTATATCATATAGATACCTATAAATTTGATTCATGCATAAATACAATGATATAAATTGTTGCTGAAATAACTACTTTCCAAGTTAAACCAGGTCTTCATTGTTCCTGAAACAGCTCATGTTTGTGGCAGCATATATGTGTCAACTGCTTTCTGATGAGGTAAGTATATAATAGATAAACAGTAAAAGCATAGTATCACTTATGAATACTCACTAGGTTAAACATGTCCTGTATTACTCTTGATTAACAAAATTGTTGAGGAAATCAATAACTTCATAGCAAGAGCAATATTCTCAACACTAATGCCAGTTCTAATGCCAGGATGTAAATCCTCTATGCAAGCATGAGAAAAGAACTCCAAAGTTTTTGACTCAATTAATTTTTTCCTGAAGTCCTTTGGTACAGAACTACAAATTAAAATAAGGAGTAGAGACATAGTATTAAGTATCTTTCTGCACTCAGAGGATGATGAATTATAATGGCTAAACCCCCAGACATTAAGTTGAATACTAATCTGATGACAGAGTTTGGAAATCAGCCAGAGCAGTACCTGCATCTGGGTGCTTTCTATCCTGCTGTCAGAATAGTACAGAGAGGAAAAGATAGTGCTTGCTCATTCTACTTGCTTCAAACACGTTTCTACTTTATGTGTAAAGGTAAGTTTCTCTCACGTTCTTTACTGTAAGCATGTGTTGAATGTGTATCTCAATGATTGATATCCAGCACTATGCTTTGAGATGCTTAATGCTGATCATATTAAAACATAAGCAGGAAAAAGGCACTCATGATGAGGAAATGACTTGTGTCTGCAGTTTTCACTTATATTTCTTTACTGTGGTTCCTTGTTCTCTAGACAACATGGAGAAAATATAGTCTTGGAGAGTTAGAGGCCACTTTCAGGTGGTTTTGATTTACAGAACAAACACCCACAAGATTGCTCTGTATCACATAGATTCACAGTGCTGATGTAAATAAACTCAAAGGGCAAATGGATAAAAGGCCAAGAGATAAATGTTATTAAGCACTTTGCTGATACACAATAGAGAGTGAAAACATTCCATAGAAAGAGCTGGGAAAATAACCAGTTCCTTCAAACCTGGTCATACTTTTGAATGGAGTCATGGACCCCAGTGACAATAGAACGAAAAAAAAAAAAAAAGCTTGCAGAATCTTTGAACACAGCCCTATTTCTCCATCTTTGGTAGATGAAGACCAAGATGCTTATCTGGGTTAGCATCACTTCCCTGAACACTTATCAATTTCTTCTTCTTTCAGTATGGATGAATTAGTCTTTATACTGTTCTCCACATCTCTCGATGTGCTTTATTCATTTGGAATAAAGCTCCATTCTATTGCTCAGGAGTAAGATAATTTCCCACTAACTTACTGGTGCTGTCTATTTACTTTGCTTGGAGTGAGATCTGGATAGAGATACTCATATGATGTTGCAAAGTTTATTCTGTGAGGAATAAATGGAATTTTAAAATCGTTTATGAACTTCTCTGTAAAAGACTAAAATGATACCTGTTCTTGTGCTCACATTGTCCAATGGACCTCCTAAAACTTAACACATTGTGTAAAGACACTTTCCACTTTCCAAACTCTGAAAAACATGATTTACTATGATTACATGGAAGATTACTAGAAGTCATACTGGGCTAGCAATAGGAACTGTCACAGTTTGAGTTCAGAGAAGATGGGAGTCTTCAGGTAATCCACATGCCAACCTGGCTTTTATCTCAACAACCAATACAATGGTTAGCTTCTAACTATCAATATCTCGGCAGCCAAGCTATGTCTTAGTCCAATCCTTCAAAATATTTGGGAGACATGTAGGACATACAGTCCATATCCTAACATGGTAAAATTTGCAAATGTCTGAGTCTGGTCAAGGATTACCATATGTATAAAGCATCAAAAATTCAGACCTCACTTGCAATTATCCCCAAATGGCCCAGAACCAACACCTGATCAAATCATCAAACAGGCATAAAGACAGCTATTATGGTTGTATTTTATGTATTGTAATATAGGTGTCAGATATAGATTAAAGAAGGTCTAAATGAAATTTTAAAAGATAAGGCAATTGTTCACATAAATGATATATTAGATAAATATCATAACAAAAAACTGTTATGGAAAAAGTTGGTGAAATAGAAAACCCAACATATGCTATGTGAAATGAATTTCTCCCATAATGAGCCTGTGTTAATAGGATCTGTAAGTTGTGGCACCATACGTAGGAAAGTCTGAGAAACTTTGCATAAATAAAGTTCCCCAAAGAAAAGAAAGATGGAGAACTCTTGAAAATTGGGGGCTTGTTAAGTGATTTAAAAACTTGATGAACACTTAACAGTTCCAGGATCAACAAATGTAAGCAAGGAACACAGAAACAAGCTTAGTCACAGAAACATTATTGAGAAAATTTTAAAGAAAAAATTGTCTTGTAGATGTGAGAGAAACAAAATAACAACAAAACAACTTGACCATTTCACCTCACTACTTCTTTACTATGGTGTTCTAGAGTTCTGTACACAATGAAGAAAGTCCTTTAATAAGTGAAAGGAAAGAAACTGTTAGGCTGGAGAAATGGCTCAGCAGTTAAGAGCACTGACTGCTCTTCCAGAGATCCTGAGTTCAACTCTCAGCAACCACATGGTGGCTCACAACCATCTGAAATGGAATCTGATGCTCTCTTCAGTTGTATCAGGAGACAGCAAGAGTGTACTCATACATTAAATAAATAACTAAATCATTTTTAAAATAGAAACTGTTAGATTAAACCTTTAGAGTCTTTATCATCAGCAGACCTGCACTTTGGAAAACAGAGAACCAGCTTATATTAAAAACAGGTAACACCAACTGGTGATCCATTGTCATCAAAGTGAAAGACATGTCCTGAGTTCTATAGAAAACATAAGTTCTCTCAGAGTACTTTAAATATTTGAAAGGAACTTGATCATTCAAATAAACATGAGAACGGTGTAAAATAAAGTTTATACACATATAGAAACAAATAAATTATGTCATCAAAGTGCTACATATCAGAATAGGTAAGAAACAGAAATAAAACTATGACAAGATTTTTGTATTATACATGAAATTTCATAGAATCATTTTGATATAGGTTGGGAAGTCTTTCATTGCCCCAAATTCTAAAGCAATAGATGGAATGATAAAAAAAATTCATAGACAATAAATAGGCAATATGATGATTTTGGGGATAATTTTAAAGTACTAAGGTTTTAACAAAGAAAGAAAGAGAGGCAAATACTAAATAATAAGGTGTCTGACTCAAACTTAACGTGGTTATTACTTTATTTCAATACATACTCTCTGCTGCTTATGTAATGACCATGGGAAAAGCATCACTGAGGCCAGTAAGAATGCTCAGCAGTCAACCATGAATTTCCTTGGAATTTCAGTGATAAGAGTTCCCTGTCTAGAACCTATGTATAGGTAGAAGGAAAGAATAGGTATCATGAAAATGTCTTCTCAATGCCACATGGAATGACAGCATGCACATCCACACACATCCATCATGCACACACATGGAAGTATATAAACAAAATTATAAATATAATTTTTAAAAGTGAGAATAGGGCTGAAAAAGCAGATAGGTTGTCAGGAGTGCTTCTTTATCTTCCAGAAGTCCCTATGACAGCAGCCAGCAACCATGTCAGTCAGCTCAAAACTCCTTGTAACTCCAGCCCCAGTGAATCCAATGATATCTTCTGGCCTCTACAGGTGTTACATATAGATGGGGTACACTCATGTAGATACAACCCATAGTATGCATAAATAAAAATAAATATACAAATAAAGTAACTTAGAGTAGATTATTTGCTGTCTATATGTAATTCATTCTAAATACAAACCTATAAACAAGGGACATAAACCATACAGTTAAAGGGATCTTAACAAAAGGAGCTATTTTTGAATCAAGATAGGAGTTTAAAATCCCAAAGGGTCTAGTCTCATTGGAGGAAATATTGAGGCCTTTAAAAAAAATAAAAACGGAGGGCATCAATGTCAAAGGAAGGTGCTACAGAAAAATAAATTATTTTTGAGAATCTGAATAGGAGGTACAAACATCTACCTGTATCATTGTATCTATTAATTGGAACAATGCATTTTAGAATAGTCCTTGACATTTGAAATAAATCCCCTGTGCAATTTCTAAGCTCTCTTTAATAAACACTGCTATGTGCCCTCTGATTAAGGATGTGCCATATATTATGTAAGTACCTCAACTAAAATGAATTGTGATGCTCCAAGTTTACACAGACCACGTATGTGCCTTTGGAATCTAAATAATTCAAGTAGAATTGGCCAGAAACTGTACAGTTCACATGCAGCTTTTCTTTGTGAAGAAGCCTGCTTGCAAGTATTGTACTGGGAAGGTTAACCTTTCAGACAGTTTATTTAGCACACTACATTTTTAAGAAGACAAGATGTTGACAAAGCCATAACCAAAAATCCATTAGTGCAAAAAGCTAATCCTGCCAACTGGTTAATTGAATGAGACATTTAGCAAGGCCACAGTTTGTGCTAAGAAGCTGAGGGGAAATGCCACTTAAACAAGGCAGAGCTGAAATATGCACAAATACCAATATTTTGATAGCTAAAGAAAACACACAAGGTAGAAGTGTGTTATGAATATTAAAATGGCTTTCACAAGATAATCTTACATTCTCCAGATGTTTCACAAAGCAACACACAAACTTTAATATGACTTTTCCTGGAAGGGTTTGATCCATGAGCTTTCTTAGGCATCTGATGCTCTAGAATCTGTATTTCAATGCTAAGTTGTGCTGCACAGCACTTGAAAGCTTCTATCGATGAATGGATCTTGCTACAAATGGGCCAAGTTTTTCACAGGTAGGAATCAGGACATATTTCAAGGAGATAATCAAAATGACTGACATACATACAAGATTAATGCAAAACGTGTACTCTTTCTATGATTTAGTTGCAATGTCTTCTGAAAAACATATAAGCAGAAAGCACATATTTTAGACTTTAAAGTAGAGCATATTTCAAGTGACTGTTGAAATAGAAGCATAAGTTTCTGATGAGCACTTTTGAAAATGACTCTTTATGGTAATCATCCTTGCAAAGTCACTGTTTTGGTTCTCTGCACATCCCTCTCCACTGATGTCTCTATCTTGTTCTCCAACCTGCATTTTTCCATGAGTATTCTGACCTGGTAGCAGAATAGAAACCAGTCGCATACTACAGAGAAAATCAATTTACTTCCCCCTCCCTTTTTTATTCTAATCACATGGATGTGTACATTTAGTCTGTTAAGGTCGTGCAGTATTAAATAAGGATCATAGATGACATTGTTGATAATCTCAGGTTCAGTTCATCAAAATTGTTCCCAGTGACCCTCTATTTTACCTAGATTCATTTTCAAACATCCCAAACAGCTCCAATTTGTGTTGATATGCATCATCAAGGTTTCACATCATGTATTACTTGTTATTGTTCAAAACGTTTCAACCCAATGCTATTTCTGTGCCTAGCTGAATGTTCAATAACATGGCTTCATTTATTTGGCCATTTTTCCATGGTCATTACTACATTGCTTTTTACTTTTGACAAGCAAAAGATTTACAGGGTGAATCCCAAGACATCACATTTACCAGAAAATTTTGCTTTATTGCATTTAATGTAAAAATCTGCAAAAACAATATTTTAATAACATAAATTTTATGTCCTGTGAATCTACTGAAATTTTATCTATAAGGTATTTCTTCTAGTCATGATTGTCATCATACATATACACACACTCTCTCTCATACACACACACACACACACACACTTTATTTGTTGTGTTTCTCCCTTATCTCTACCAAAGGAAATTTCTATTTACCCCAGTTTCTACAAGGTACATCTTTTATGGGCTTTATAGACCAAGTTCCCAAGTGTGACAAATGCAGACAGAAAGGTTACAAGAGAGAGGAGGATTTCTTTTTCTACATCAAAGCCATTACACAATGGTGAGCATAACTGTGTATAACAAACTTGAACCTTGCATTCTAGAAATATCCTAGCCTTTCTTTGGTATGGAGAATCTTGCCAGGCACTTTGTAATTGTACTTGCAAATATGACTCCCATCTTTGCAGTATGATCCAGAGGAATGATGCATGCACAGGCAACTCTCTTATCACTTCACACCAGGGAGAGCAGATGGAGTCTATGCAGCATGTTCTGAGCAATTACAGAGAGAGTGGTCCTGATGGTACCTCTTTTCAACCCACACATACCTTACTGCTTACATAAAACAATCGCTACCTGGTGGATAATTTTAAGAAAACAGCAAAGAAATAGCATTAGCATGACAAAACAAGGAGCAAAAGTTAATCTACTCCTGACTTATAAACAAAGAATCTTTTTCTAGACATAAAAGTATACCTGGCCATGGTACTCTAAGTTGAAAGGAAACTGTGCATCGAAACATTATAAACATCCAGCCTACCTGGAGACAAAGGAGAGATGAACATTAACTTGGAGAATTTTTTCTCATGAAACCAGAAACAGCCTTAATCTTTTAGTGGGCAACAGCTGTGAGAAAAGAATATATTTATGACATTTTTTCTATTATATAAAGTGAGGTGATCCACAGATTGAAGGAGAATTATATAGATAGGTAGATAAATGACAATATATGATGGATGATATATGATAGTCAGACAGACAGAAAGACAGATAGACAGATGATAGATACCTTAAAGCATTTAAAGTTAAACCAATTCAAATTAATTGTGGGCATTAATTTAAAACAGAGACTAAGTGAACTCATGATCAGTGCAGAAAGGAAAATTATGGATATCAATCATGACATTATCCATTTCCATGCCTTTCATGAGCCTACTAAGTTTGTATAGTAAGAAAAATATGATAGTATTTATTTCTTTTAATAGCAGTTAACCCATGAAAAATTAGAATGGGCTAAATGTAAAGATAGCCAATAATAAAAACTTTTATTTAAATTGTCACATTCTTGGTTGCACAATCTTAAGGAAAAAAAAATATACATATTGCAATTAGGCATGCTCCGATATACTTTCTCCATATACAACACTAAGGCAATCATATCTGACCTATAAAGAAATTAAACCTCATCCAAAATAACCCACAAATATCATACCAATGCACATTCAAAGAAAATTTATTGGGTATCTATCTGTGATTAGAATTTTTTATTTTAATTTGTGAGTACATTAAGAACAGAAAATTACTTTCTATGTACACATCCTTGGAACTTTATAGACTATTCTGTGTTACCCACTTAAATGAATTTTTTTTGATATATTTTTTTTCTAAAAAATGCCTTGATGAAATATTAAGCAATTAGCTTAGTTCCTATATTGTCAAGTAATGAGTACTTTTCAGTGTCATTGCTTATTGATATGATACTCATTCCACACCTGGGTAAATATTCTTCATATAGAACATCACCATTAAGTGATTCTCTGCCATTTATTACTAGGAACACAGTCATGTCTGAGCTGTGAAGTTCTGTGGCTGCCAGAGGTAATTGAGGCTTTCAGTTTCCAAAAGGTCAGTTGACCTAGGAATGACCTAACAGTTTCATCTCAGAGGGTCATTGTTCTTAAATGTCACAGTCATTAAAAGCCATTACAGCTTCACTACATACCTTAGACCTGTCTTCCAATTATAAAGAATTAGAAAGCAAAATAAAAATTCTCACTTTTATCAGGTGTTGGATTACTTTTAGGTCAGTGCCTTCAAGGGGCCATGTCAATGCATGTGCATAATCTTACACTTATATTTGAACAAACCCTAAATTACTCAGGAAAAGGACAAAATATCCACACTGAACTCCTGCCTTGTTCTTTGGAGGCAGTGTCTCACACTGTTTCCCAGGCTGGTCTCAGACGTGCTGTGCACACAATAAGGAGTCCACAATGGACTAAAATTCACAGCAAAAATTGTGTCTCAGTTTCCTATACCTTAGAGGTTAGGATTATAGTCAGTAGTCATCATCATGCCAAGCTTTTGTATTTAAGGGGAAAAACATAATGAAAGCTAAACAAAAATTCTTATGGAGATTTTTATTATATCTTCATATGAAGGCAATATAGGTGGTTCTACTCCTTTTTTGTCTATACAGAACTTACTAAGGAAAGGGCAATGAAATAAAGATCTGCTTTGCCTCACTCTTACTCTTGAATATGGAAACATGGAAAAGTCATTCTTGACTTTGATGTATATAAGATTTCCAGAGTTTCTGCAGTTGAATGATTTCCCCCCCAAATGTTTCTAATGCACTGAATTGCAATGCAGATGGTCATAGTATGATGATCAATAAGCATGATTCTTCTTTTCATACATGAAATTGTGAATTATTTTTGTGCAGGGTGTGTGTGTGTGTGTGTGTGAGTGTGTGTGTGTGAATGTGTAACTCTGCATATGTTATTAAGAAGATGCTGTGCACTAGGCACTAGGGATTGTAGTACTGTATCTCTATTGGGCAGCAGAGTAGAGGTAGCCCTAGTGGCATGGGTGCAGGAGACTGGATGGGCTAGCCAACTCAGCTTCAACCCAGATCCAGATCTAGGTCTCTGAGTTGGGCTGCTTCAACATCCACCCCATTTATGAATTCCTGGAGTACATGAAGGGGCCAGTCTTGCAGATCCAAAGCTGCAGGATCTCCATGACACAGGGCAACAAAATATCTTAGAGAAGTCCTATGAGGATCCAGTACAGATAGTGTAGCAGAAGCCAGAGGTCTAAAAACAGTCCAGATGTGAGAATGTAGATTGAATAGTCCTATTTTCACCATGTCCAAACTATCTGATGCTTTGTGCCTTTAATGAAATGAGGCGCCATGATTTGATCCATCAATAATTACAGCATTTACGTCACTGACTAATATATAGTGGTTCCATTTCTTCTGATTCAGTTTGAAGTCTACCCAGAAGCTATGAAGTTTACACCATGATGTTTGTGAAGGCTTCATTTGCTTGATAGTTTCAAGCTTTGTTGTTGTTTTTTGATCTCTTTTATTGAGATGTTTGTTGAAGACAAATTCAGTTATTTAACTTGTGTGTTAAAGCCTTTTCAATTCAATATAATAACTGAAAAGTGTTGGCTGTTGTTTATGATTTTGTTTTTATCTGGATTGGGTTCTTCATTTTTAAATGTTTCTTTCCCACTCTTGTAGTATTGTGTTTTGCTGGAGAAAGGGCAAGATGCCTGGAGATGAAGGAAGGTTTAAATAGCTCCAGTACCCACTTCCATCTTATTGCCGAACTTGGCTTTGTTGTTGTTGCTGTTGTTATAGTTGTAGTTGTTCAATTGCCCATGAATTATGAGAAAAAATTACTTTTTTTTCTTGTTCCATGTTGTGATTTTTTTACCTCCATGGTAGCATTGGTCCATTAGGCAATGCAAAGAGAATTTAAGTAGTGGTATCCATATATGTTCTCAACAATTGGAACCTGAAGTTTCTGGGAAGAATAGCAGCTACAAAAGTGTGAAATATTTAGGGATGACTGACATATTGTAAAAAGGCATAATATAAGAATCAGGATTAAAATATCAAGGTCTAACTCTGCATATGTATTGGTATTTACTGAATTCTTCTTGTGTTGCCTTACAGATGTAATTATTAAATTAATTATTTTAGAATGTTAAAATAATCAAGTATCTGATGTTCATCAAACCAGCATCAAAGCTAAAAATGTCATCAGAGAACAGTAGAGACATTTCTTTGATTTCTCCCACCACTTTGTTAAATCAGTGTGTTTGGAAAATGGTTTGCTTGAAAAGTTTCTTTCCTCTGTAACTATCAATATACCATGTAACTTTTACCATGCTGTTATACAATGCTTTAGGTGACCTGAATCTGAATGATGGGCTTTACTATGATTACAGTTGTTTTCCCTGTGGGGTCATCCCAGCTTCAATAAATAACTTCTCCCATGGGTGTGTAAGAATCTCCCCAAACTCATATTTATCAGAATATTAGACTTAGTGAAATGGTCTGCATTGGTGCAAATCTTCAATAAATGGTCATTTGTGTTTGTCTCCCCAAGAAAAGTTAAGAGAACACATTGTCAATTGTATTAGATTCCAGAATAAAGACTATCTTATAATATTATCCAAAAAATGCTACAACATGCTCAGAAATAAAATGAGAAAGAAAAACTTCAAGAAAGTAACCTAAGCAATGAAGACTTGTAAAAGAGCATTGCAATATTCAGGAAACTGAACTCAGCTTTATGCTGGGATAATTAAGTGGTTCATACAAGGATTTCTCTCTTCTTGCAAATCGATTCTTAATTGGCATTCTTCTGATTAACCATAATAGACATAGTTAAAATGTGTCTGTGATGACTAAACATTTTAAAGTTCCCTTTATCTTTAAGTAACAGCTTGAATGTATTATATAATATTTATTTCTCAATATGATTACATGCTTCTAAAGTAAATGCTCTGATAAAGGGGAGATCAGAGGCCAATGATTAATAAGAAACCTATATGTACCTAGTCAAGCTAAGGAGAACATGGATCCTTTGTATTCATGGCTACACATACATATTTTACAAAGCTTTTATACTTGTATATTGGCCTTTTAGATGTAAAAACAGCATTGGCATTGCCTATTCCAATTAAAATCTGGGATGTTTTATATGGCTAATTGTTTGATATGTATTAATAATGGGATACATTGAACAATATTATTATTAGAGTACACATGGTATAGAAAATTACCAAATCCATGTAATTATAACCACAGTATTTTTCTGTATCAGATTGAAGAATTATCAGGAGAATAGAAAGATAATGTTAATTAACCATTTCCAAAAATGTTAATTTTCCATTTTTTGGTTGAATGATTGTTTTTCTAGTTATTGATACTGCTGGTTGAAAGTATGGATCAAGCTTTTAAAAGAAGACAATGGGAAAATTTGATATAATTGCACAAATATACACATCCCTCTCCCTCTCCCTCTCCCTTTCCCTCTCCCTCTCCCTCTCCCTCTCCCTCTCCCTCTCCCTCTCCTTTCCTCTCCCTCTCCCTCTCCCTCTCTGTCTCCCTCTCCCTCTCCTCCCTCTCTCCCCTCTCTCTCTTTCTGCATCCCAGAGCTCAACCCATGCATGTGATTGCCAGAGACTAACAGGAGAGAGAGAGAGAGAGAGAGAGAGAGAGAGAGAGAGAGATGCTGAAATGTGAATTGTTTTGGGACATAGTAATGCTGGCTCTCTGAAACTGAAAAACCATCCATTCCCTAGCTTAGAAATTCTTTTCGCTTTGTAGTGGAAAAAGCATATATCCTTTGTCCTCATTTGCTTTTTCTGTCACTCTATGTTCAAATATGCTGACCAAAAGCAAACTGGGCAGGGAACAGATTATTTGGTTTATATGATAGAGCTCATCATAAGAGTAAGTGCATGCATAAACTGAAGACAAGGACAGAAGTAGAAACTGTGGGGTTTATTTGATTGCTTAATTGTCTTGTCAGCTCTGCTTCTTATAGAACTCAGACCCACAGACCCAGAAATGACATTGCTCACAGAGGTCAAGGCCCTTCTGTATCAAAGCATAAATTCTCCACAGATACACCCACAGGTCAATCTGATGATACTTGTTCCTTAACTGAGGTCCTTTCAGCCTGGGAATGCTAAATTGACAAACGAAAAAAAAAAAAAAAAAAAACCTATGGCACTGTCATTGTTCTCTTTGACAAAAATATGGACAAACTAATCATAAAAAGACAGTGAAAGTCCAAGAAGGCAGATGTTAGTGACCTTGACCACTACCTAATTTTCACACGAATGAAATGCTGAATTGCTTCTCCTCAACATATATAATATCTGTGTTAACTGAAAGCTTAAAAATTGTCAGTGAAATAATTTCATTTGTTATTCATAAATATTCCAGATTTATTTAAAATTCTAAAGTTTAAGTATACCTCAATCTCTTGAATATGCACCTTTTCATGTTTACCCAATCCCTGCTGTGAACTTTAGGAATACCTCTCATCTTCTCTATTCTATTACATGGGTAAAACATTGGAATTGCTGTGCTTCATAATTGGAGCTGCACCACACTTAAAAATAAGGTACTTGTTTGCAGTGCAAACATCTGGCTCCTGTTATCAGATTCCAGTGAAGCAGCATGCCCTGCAACCAGGGGTCGGAATACAACAGCACCATAAAACTTTGTGTAGAATCTGCTTAGCACTTCCTAAGGGTATTTCAAAAACTGTGTGGGAGGGTGATAGGACAGAAATGGAAGTTCCATTATCTGAATTTACTTGCTATTTAAGGTAGCCTAAATTTTATTTGATTACAGTGACTTTAAAGAAAAGCCAACTTTAATCAGACATAAGTTATCTCTTGAGGTGCCTTCCCTGGCACAGAGCCTCACCTTAATCAATACTATGCTCTCTTTCATGTGTGCTGTCTTTTCTACTACATATATTGATGGTTTTGCTTATAGCATTGGATTGTGATATTGTGAAGCCTATATGTTTTAGAATCCCATTGAGAATCAAAGTATAATATGTTCATCCTCATGGCTGCATCACTTAATTTGGTGCCTTATTATTCAGAAATCAATGCTAAAGTGTTAGTAAAGGGCATCTAAGCACACTGCCAAGGCTATATTCCTATGTTCTCTGGTAGTCAGGAATAAACATGCATTCTGGTATATGTGGTAATGAAACATTATTATTGAAGAAAAATTAAAAATTATCATTGATAGAAAAAAATAGGGAAGGGATGTTTTAAATTTTGATCCTTTTGGATAATGAGCTAAAATTAGTTATATGAAATCTGAGGGTTTCATATGTTTTGTTACAAAGTGGTACTGTAGAGGCTGGAACATCATAGGCTTGTCATGAATTTTTTTATGCCTACATTAGTGAATGAATAAGTTAGTGAGTGAGCAAATGAGTAGATTTTGATCAGAGCCATCCCTAACATCAAGACCCCCATGAACAAGTTGGACTCTGTATAATTCTTTAAGGGATTCAGAGAAATTTCACTATGTTTGTAATTCTGTATTTTATTTCAGTCGCATAGCCCTATACTTCGGTGAGACTGGACACTAATCTTTACATTGAACAGTGATGTTACTGCTCTGAATTAAATTAAACTTGAATTTCAAAAGACTTACTTTCACACAAAAAGAAAGATGAGGGAAAATGCTCCATTTATCTTTATATTTCAAACTGAAGTGTAAATATTGTTATGTCTTCATGATTGGAAGTTCATGTTCTATAAAGCTTAACTGGAACATGTGAGGGTATCCAGCCATTTAAAATATGTTAGATAAAAAGAGAAGAAAGAAATGTTGAAACCTGAAATTCATTTTTGACGAAAGTGACTAGGTTCACATTTCCTAAGTATGCATGTAGAAGTTCCCCAACTGTGCTGCCAAAGCAAACGTCATGATCCTAAAATGATGTATTTTAAAATATATCTCTTGATTCTAAAAAAAGTGTTTTGTCAAAATAGAATCTGTCGTTCAAAGTCCCAGAGTCCAGGTGTCCTCATGATATAATTAACTTAAATGGCTGTCTTTCTGCCAAAATGACAAAGGCGGAGCGATTTATGAAACCACTATCCATCTTGTAGAGAGTTTATAAACCCTTGCTCATGATTGGCTTCACACTCTGATTAATAGACACTTTCCACTCCAGACTTTAATTAAAAGCAATAAAAGCAGTCAACTGTAGGCCATGAATGCCTTGGTGACAGAAAAGAGTGTCATTAGAGAGATGGGAGATCAAGCTATGAACAAATTTAGTGTGAAGCCTGATAAGTAGATCCATATGTCTGAGGTGAAGTCACTCTGGGAGAGCCATGGAGGCCACAGGATCACACAGATAGACGAAAACACCAAATAACAGTGGGACACTCAGTTTTCAGTGCAATCTGCTTTAACTTAGGGAAATGTGCAGCATTTTTTCCTATTTATGACAATGCCTAAGCTTATGGAAACAAAGATGATGACTTTGAATGAAGTCTAGCCCCCACTAAATATTAGAGATTCCAACATATCACAAAAGTTAATTTTATTATATGGAAAAGTAACATAGTTCAGTCAGTAAAAAGAAGGCATAAACTGTTGTGAATCAAAGACAGAATCTGAAGAAGCCTAATGGTATTAATCTATTTATTCACTTAACATCCTATAACAAATATTTGCTTCATCTCTAAGCCATGTGACTTACTGAATTTGCAAGTAGCAATACAGATTAGCTCTGCAGGGAAGGTATGAATCAGTTGTCAGCAGAAGAAACCTCATCTGTGTATTGGTTTTGCAACCTTAGCAAGCCATCCTTAAGGACTTGAATGAGTAAACAGACCATGGATGGAGTCCTTAAGATTCTGTGCACATATCTTGAAACATTTCAACACAGAGATCCTTCACTTTCACAGACTATTAGGTGCATTTCCAACATGAATGTTAGGTTTAGAACCAGAGAAGACATCTGCAAACATTTGAGCTTACTTTATCTTCCAAAGAAAAGCTGCTGCTTCTTAGTTTGGTCCCTTGCATAAGTAAGACCTCCAGTTCTCAGGACTCAGACCTGTAGCACAGAAGGCAGACATCAACTGAGAAGTTTCAAACAGTGCGAGTTATAATGGTTTGAAAAATTAAATCTTGTGTGATAGAAAAAATTCTTAACACATGAGTTTCTTCAATCCACCCTTTTCTTCCCACTATGGAAGATTCAACTTCACACAGTTTTATTCAAGTTTTTATTGTGCATGTTGGCTGAAGGGTGGATGACATGAATTATGAGAGCCAAACACAACTGATTTCATTGAAAGAGGAAAATTTATTCCCAGAAAGAGGAAAATAAACACATAAAATAAAACAGAGCAAGGGGAATTGGATACCAATGCAAAAGGCTTCAATATTATTCTTCATGGAAGCACCATGGAGATAGGAAACCTATATTTCTTTCTGCTTTACTGAAGACCATAAAAGGATTGAAAGGGGACTGTTACAGTTGTTTGTTTGCTGGGCACATTACTTAGAACTTCATACTCTACACAAGTGCTTTATCATTGAACTACTCACCAAAACCCATTGTTCAAATTTAATTTAAATTCTCTATTTCTCTTTGATCTTTTGTAGATAGAAAATATTTAATCTATATTTCATTAAATATAGGGTTTAATTCTCCTATAATATTAGGCTTCTAAATTCATCCAAGTACTAATTAGAAAGCAAATATAAATCTATATGTATATTATTATCTCACATGAAGTTCCCTCCAGATTTATTTCAATTCTTTTCTGAGTTTTTAGAAGCTATATGATGTGTATGAAACTTGGGGATAGATGATAGTCATATGATTAGAGCTGAGTACAAGATCTTCTTGCAAGTATTGGGAACCCTAGACAACCACTGTAAGCTATTTAAATTTATTTTGTGAATTAGAGATTAAAAAATAAAACTATTTACATTTCAGAGTTTCCTGGTGAAAGTCTTTTGCAAAGTCAAGGGATATTCTCATAGTTAGCACAGACTAAACTTTAAGGCCAGATGTGAGAATATTAGTTACAATCATCCATGCTTCTGCTGCTGCTAAGGACTTAATTGTTCCTATTGCAATGTTCACACATAATGATAACCTCAGCTGCAGTCTACCTAGGACATTGTGAGCAACTTGATGCATCTTAGTTGTATTTGATTTTGAAGATCCCACACTTCAACTGCTATTGCCCATGGCTACCAATCTAGCTGCTTCAAATTGCAAAAATCATTTATCAAAGTGCCAATGTCCAATACTTCAGAATACAAAGTATTTAAGTATAGCATCTTTAAATAAGTTACTAATTTAAGATAAAGTTACTGGAGATGGATACATTTTTCAGTGGTTAGAATACTTGTTCCTGCTGTACAGGAGACACAGTGTATATATGTGATGCACATATATACCTTCAGGAGTTTATGTGTAAACACAAAGTGAAAATAAAATCTTAAAATAAAAATGTTATGGTGACTCTAATCCAAGATGATCAGTGGCCTCACAGGAGCAGGAAGAGGTGCTAGCAGTCCATGAACACACAACAATGACCTTATGAATTAAGGCACAATGAGAAAGTGGCCATCTGAAAACTGCAGGCATGACTCTGAAAAAATTAAACATGTACATCTGGTCTCAGTTTTCCACTGCTACAACTCTGCAGAAATAAAATTCTATTGTAAAAGCCACAAGACCTGAACAACCCTACACACCCACAAAAACCCTGAAGTGGATTGCCAAAGGTTGAGGTTGAGGTATAGTATAAATATGATACTGTTAATGTTAAAATAAGTTCTGGTGACAATAAGATTTATATGTTACTTAAACATGAGCTGAAGTATGGAAATGTTTCTAAAACTAATGTTAGTGGAGATTAAAGCTTTCTTTGAATTTATTAAAATAGTCTCACATGGACCATGTCCTGACTTAGGAAAAGAAGAAAGATCCAAGAAGAAACAGATATTGAATATGAATAAGTTAATGAATGCTGAGGTACGCATCCACTTTTAGGCATATCTTATTTTTTATAGGTAAAAGCGGAGAAAAAGTTTAACACATAGGTGTTAAAATTGTAAGAAATTATTTAGTTTTGGCCCCTTGGTGGATGTATCAAGAGACCTGCTAAGGGGAGACATCCAATAACAACATGTAATCTACAGTAAGAATTTGTCAACAAATTCTTGTAATTTGAGGGGAAAAGCCTTCATGACAAATATAGAACTGTGGTTAACCATGTATATGTTGAATGATATTTCAAGAAAAAAATTTGCATAACATTTTTTCATCCTGCTAGAGAAAGACATTTCCAAGGGGGGGGGGACCCTGTGTCATTACTACTTTTAGATTAGAGATAGGAATATGCATTTTGGAATAGTTTGATAAATAATCAAAATCAGCATGTGTATCTTGTAGCAATATTCACTCGTATACCCACTGATATACATGTACAGCTTCTTACACAAGTATTACCCCATCCCTCACACATAAAGTATACTATATGAAGCTTATGTTTTAGTAAAAAAAATCAAACAACAAAGCACAGAAAATTGTTAGATAAGAAAATTGTTAGATAAAAAGGCATATCACCAGGAATAGAAAAGATGAAAAAGGTGTCAACAAGAAGTATAGTGAACAAGATCAGTATTAGATATCAGGTAAATTTGAAGAGGAATAGGCTAGTTACATTAGGTGGTTGAAGTATTTCTTAATGATGCGTTGACATAAGAAACATGAGTGAGAAGAGTTAAAAAATGTTGAAGTTGTAAAGACTTCCTCTGTGAATTTGTTTATGAGACATAATTGACAAGTGCCTTAGACCAAGGTGCTCTGTATCTCAGCTGGGAATATGTGGTCCAAAGAAGTTTGCACAATCAGTCTGCAATCTCACTTACTCTCTAAATAAAGATTATATTATGTTGATACTCACATGAAGAGATTTAAATGCTCCTGAGATGAAATTACATGGGTAGTGCTACCCCTCTCTGTTTTAACATTTGTTTTAATCTTATATACAGTCTGGTTTAATTTGATCATATTTATCTATGCTAGGTGTGTTGGAGGTCTTTTCAAAATGTAGGAAATGTGGAGGAGATTTTACATTCAGTCAATACTGAAGAAGTATAATCTACTAGCCCTTATCCAGTCTTCTATAGAGTTAGAATTACTGCTCTTGAAAACATAGATTTGTGGCAGGTTTCACAACAGCCAAGGTTGCACTGAATAAATGGTCTCAAAGAAAGTTGAACTTGTATCATTAGAAAAATCCACCTTCAAGGTAATATGTTATTGAGATTTTGGTGTATTTCTGATGTGTTTCCATTAAAAGCAACAAGCAAATAGTTTCAAGCTTACTGTGTGTGAAGTTTTTTGGTAATGAAATATTAGAAAGTGGACAAAGTGTTACTTTAAAGAGGCAACAAAAACAATGTCATTCAAAAGTGAAGGGCCTAATAGGACATAGGTGAGTACCCCAGTGAGGAATTTACTACCATTGTTTTCCTAAATGGACATGGTGTCAAACTTCTCTATTTATGCCAATATACATAAAAAAGTTGATTTTAACATTGATCAGAGAAGCTTCTTCTGGCAATGAATAGGGGTAAATGCAGAGATCCATGATTACTCATGGTGCTAAAAGTAACTGCTGACTGTTCATCCCTAAACTGAACATATAAGCCATTCACTTTAGAGTTCAAGGAAATTTGTTGGAGACTCACAGAAGAAAAATAAGAGCTAGAGAGGAACTGTGGAATGTCATCTTATAGACAGTCCAGAGACATTGCAACCATGAAGTCACATCAGCTGTTGTTACATTGCATTAGATCCACAAAAGAGTGAGCCTGTCAAAATTCAGTGCGGAATGGTGGAGGGACTCCAGGTACCCTGCCATGCTCTGAAAAACCATTGGTTATTGACAGATGGTAGGGAGAAGTCATTTTATTCAGTTCTGTAGGCGCCACTCGATAATTCCACACTTTTGTTCACATGGAAAGCCTTGATTAAACACTGTGGGTCACAAAATGAAACAAAAATATATGAATTTTAAAATGATTTATAATGAAGATTCTGTAGTTGATGAGGTGTGAGAGACATACAAGTTTATGGAAGGTAATGGTAATTAGAATACACTATATAAATTATGAAATTGACAATGAATTTAATTTAAAAATATGTCAGCCTGGAACAAATTATATCAAGTGCTTTTTAAGCAGCTCATACTTATGTAAGTACACATTTAAGTATTGACAATAGAAATAAAAATGATGTTATTATGATTCTATTCCTACAATATATAATTAGAATAAAGGTCCCAACACTGGAGGCCATATTTGTATTTTACCCAAATTAGCTCAACCAAGGGAATGAAGCCATGACTCATGTATGGACATCATGCAGCCTGCAGCAGAGCCACTTAAAACCTGGTAACATCATATGGACCACAGATATTTTATCATTTGTGTTAGAGGTATCTGTTGCCCAGAATTATTGTGACAACAGTCGATCCTAAAAGCTAAAATGAAAAAAAAAAAAACCAACATTTAAAATAAGAATAAACTTTACAAAATATTTAATGATGCAATCACTAAGAAAATATTGGAATATCATGGCTTGGGAAAGTTTGAAACAACATTAGCCTGAGTAAAGTCTTAATTTATATGTTTATCTGCTTTATTAATCAAGAAACTAGGTATTTTTTACATCAGTTTAAACCACGAAGATCCCATGTAGGACAGAGTACCAGCAGGCTTATCCAGATTTTGTAGAGTTTTGCTAGATTAATACCTAGGCACTCACTAAATTTTATATATGGATCACTTAATTCTATGATAAAAATACCCAAATGTTCACTATATTAGTTAAGCAATGCAGGAAACAAAGCTGAGTAATCCATGTTACTTGCATTGAATTCTATACCAAAAGCAGTCAGAGAAGGAAGCTACTTGTAGTGGGATGATTGACCTGTTTCTTTCACATATATATGTAACATTATTCTCCTTAGCCCAGATCCACTGGGCCCACTGAACCATTTTGTATCATGACATATATCATAATGTAAGCTCACCATCCTTGGTAATTCTACCAGTGTTGTTGAACTACAATGGCAAACTAAACAAATTGTTCCTGATCTATTTATCTAAGAAATGAAAGAGGTTATTGTACCCAAACAAGTTACCCATTCACTTGTGAAATAAATCTTTAGTTCTCACAGCAAGATTTTGATTCTTTCTCATATTTTGTAACTATACTGGAGCATACTCTAGCATATTTATTCACTTACTAGTACTTCCTGAATTCAACCCAAAACACACTTAACAAAAATGAAGGAGTGATAAGCAAGAAACTCCACAATCCCTGATATACGTGATGACAATAGCCACAAAATAAAACCTTTGCAAAATCAATGAACAAAAAAGTATACAGAATAAATATAGTGCTATCAACCAGTATAGCAAATATGTAAAATTGTAGGGAGGAAAGGCTATACAATAATCCATGGATGAGGACTTTACATGAAGGTAACAATTCTGATATTACTCATTATCAATAAGGAATAGACAATGCTCCATTAGGGCCAAGTGCAAAGAAATCTTATATGCTGATCGAGATGAAGGCCTAAGATTGGGGAGGTGGAGATATGCAGCATGAACATCAAATGCTGGGTGACAAAATTTGGTTAGAATAAGGTCTCTGTGTGAAAATGACCAAGGAAGCTGAAGCTAAACCCAAAATAAAAGTCAAGATGGAGCTGTTAGTTTGGAAACACTATTGTTATCAGAGAATGACTTAAAAGTGGCCAACTTTCATAAGTTTTATGTGTTCAGCTAATCAGAAAAACTGGAGCCCACATAAGATGATCCTAGAATGTCTGCCAAGAAAGATACTTATGACAGACAAGCAAGTTGACATTCTCTGTAAACATGCTAGTGGCCAAAACTGAGCAATCTACTCAGTAGAGGTGGGGGATAAATGACTGACAATTGTTCAAAAGGGACTCACCTTGTTCTACGAGGATGAACTACTAAGAATGTGTGCTTTCTGGAAAAGAGATTTGCATCAGTTCAAAGAGAAAGTTGTTCTCCCTCCAAATTTTGCATCCTCATTTTTCTATACCAAAAGCAATGTGATATAGTTTAAGAGTACAAAGTCAGGAGCAAAAGGAAAAAGGTAATCTTGAATATCCTAACCTCAGGGTCTTCTCATAGATCAAACTAGATTTTTATACCAACAAAATATAGGGCTAGAATCGGAAAATATTCCGTTAGGAAATATTCAGGTCTCACTGACCAGGGAAGGACTGAGTTTCAAAAAAATCAAGAACTATAGAAGACTTTGTGACCTGAGAAATTCATTTAAGGACTGGTGGTTATGTTAACATAACATCACATACAAATGCATTAAAAATACATAGACGATCCAAGCAGATGTCCCCAGAATTTACTTAAGTTTCCTGGATAGGATATCAATATCTCAGGTGAGCCTGAAATTATGGAAAGAAATTGATGGGGCAGGAAAAGTTGTGAATTTGATTCCTTTCAAAGCCTTGGAAATATTCATAAGGGAATGGCTTTAGATAGAAAGGAATGCAGAAGGAACAGTCAGGAACTATACTCTTTTTGGTACCAGTACCAAATTGCAACTCTGCCAGGCACAGTGCTAAGTGTTTTTATATTTGATCTGAGTTGGAATCAATGTGGTCTAGAGGGTGAATAGTTTTATTGAGAACTATGATGGTCTTCTCAGATTCTCTCAGTATTTAAGTCTCTGTGTGCGAGTCTCTCAGTGTTTAACAGTGCGTGTGGGGGTGGTATGTGTGTTTGCACTTCTCTAATCATTTAGTTCTGAGATGTATTGGGAGTTGGTCTTGTGCACTTTATATTCAGATGCAGGTTTGTGTGTCTAGCGATCTGGTTACAGTAAGGACACCACCATAATCATAATTATTAAACCTTCTCATGTATCAATGCTATATAAAGAATGGTCCCCAATTATCTGACTAGTTAATAAAGAGCTGGTCAGCCTATGCATGGACATAATAGAAAAGCTGGACTTCCAATCCCAGTGAGGAAACTTAGGTAGAGAGAGACATAGGAGAGAGTCCATGTGGATAACAAATTAGAGAGACCACATGGAGTGACCAAGAAGTGGCCATAAGGCAGAGGATCTAGGAGGAGTCATGATGAGCAGGTCTTCAAGAAAATTCTCTATGAGGACATACATAGAGTAGAACACACCAAGGCTCTCCTCAGACTGAAGGTAACAGACCACATGGCTGAGAATTAAATAGCTTAGAGAATTAGAAGCAAGGACTATTTACCCAGTTTAGACTTAATTATATATTTAATAATTTATAATTAATAAATTATTAATAAATTTAATAGATTTTGTGTCAATTATTTGGGAGCTAATGGAAACAGATAAAGATTCTTTTAATTTAAATTACATAGTATAGCTATGTAGCACCTGGCACTTTTTCCAGGGAACACTACTGGGTTTGCTGAGCAAAGTGGAGACCTGAAGCCTGGAGCTGCCTGGGAGATTGCAGCTCCCCTCCCCCTGAGAAATCTGTTAACTCAGTAGCACACTATTCACCTCTTCTTTCAGGACAGGGCACACTCTGAGGGACAAGTAATTTCTGGACACTTTCTGTTGGATGATTTGGGTCCACAGATCAGAGCAAGTATTATTATCTCCCCATCTTCTCTACATCTTTATCCTTCTCATTTCATTCCCTTGCTGGTTTTCATAGTAACTGGTTAACATTGCTTACTCATGATAAAGCATAGCTCCTGGAAGCCCATATCTGAGGAAAATATGGGTCCCAGTATAATCTTATGGTTCTTTCTCTTCAACCTCCACTCATGTTCTTACACGTGCCCTTATAATGTTTGTAGAAATGAAAGCTTTCACCCTTGCTAATCCTGAGTATCCCATTTCACTATTGACTGCAGCACTAATATAGAAATCTATTAACAAATGCTGAACATTTCCAAGATACTGAGTGCTAGAGCTGAGTCTTAAATATTCATCACAGGTCCTTGTATGAAGAAATGACTATTCATTTTAGTGGTTTAGCTTGTTGTGAGAAACTGTAAGAGGTAAGGCATGGTAGGATCTCTTTAGTTAATTGGGTTCCCGTACTTAAAAGAGAATGTATGACAATAGTTTTCTACTGTAAGTCTCATTTCGCAGCCATAACATGTGTTAGTTTGCTCTACTTCAGGCCCCTGTCTGTATATGAACCAGGAGCATGGAAGCAATAGGTCCAGTTTTAGAAGAAACAGCCTTGATACTGTAATCCACGATAAACCTTTTCTTTTCATAATGCACCCGTGAGTAGACCATGCTACAGGAATGCACAGAGTGAAAAAGAATGGCAAAGGAACTAGAGAAAGTCTCACTGTCCTGGAATCTAGTCAAGTTTAAGTGAGACAATAGGAGGCACAGGCATTGTCATGATAATCAAAGGGGATATTTGCTAGTTATTTGAAAAGCAGAATGCTATTTTCAAGAAGTAAGCAATTTCTAATTAATTACTGTCTTACTTTCCTATGCATAGCCATCAAATCAGCAATAAAATGAATTATCTTAGTTCATGTGAGAAGATTTAAAACAAAATTACCATATTGAGAGAGCCAAGAGAATTTGGTAGAAAGAACAAGGGGAGTAGGTTGGAGAATCAGATCAAAGAATAGTGAATTTTACTCCAATATGAGTCAATGGGGCTCTAAATTTTCATTTTGAAAGAAAGAAACAACAAATAAGGACACTACTTTGAGATATAAAGCTTTATAATTAGTATTACAATTTATTATTTCATGTGTTTGCCATTGCATTAGTTTCTAAAACAGTGAAGTATATTCTGTTTACATATCCCCTTGTGCCTGAAAACTTTTACATGGTTTTATTTCACCTGCATAATAAATCATTAATCTTTCTGCTGCCTTGTTACCTATGGGGAGAAACATTTTTGCTAACGAGAAGTGACAAAATAAAGAATATATGAGGACAAAAATACCCAAGACAGAGGGTCCAGTATAACACATCCTAGGATTTCTTTGAGCCATCACTACAGAGTCTATTAGTCACTAGATATTGGGGCTGTGTACACGGGAAAATTTAAGCACTGAATTGAGCAAGACTTTAAGCACTCTCTACCCTCTTACAACCTCAGTGGTCCCTGTCTCCTTTTTTTGAGGAACACACAGCTTAGTTGGCTTGGTAAAGAAAAATTAGTAAAAATTTAGACATGTAAATAAGGGTAAAATGTAGAAAAATGATGTGCTATCAGGTCCAAGAGGTAAATGTTGCTGGAAAAATGATTGGGCTGGTTTATAGGGAAGTAATAATCATTCCAATCGTCTAAGTGGGTAACCATAGTTTCTGCCATGAAAAATAGACACAGAACACAGACCCTTAAAAAGTGAAGCAATTTCATAAAGGGGCTACCTCTAAAAATATAAGCAGACTGGTCAATGTTCATATATATGCTTCATAATGGCTTTTGTTTGTTTTATAATCTGAGACCTGACTTAGGTATGGACTCTTATATCTATATTTTTAAAGGTACCCACTTCGCCTCAAAAACATCTCACCAAATCCCCCTGGTAGAGGGAGTAGCAGTCATTGTTCACTGAGGCTGCATTCTTTCTGTTTTTATAACTCAGTGCCAGCCTCCTATTGAAAGGAAGAGACAGAGATGAGTCATCCATACCATATGTTCCTGTCTGCCTCATCTTCCATATACAATTTCCAGGCAAAGAAAGAGAATTAACCATTTCTTTATTTCAACTCAATGGACATTGAAACACCCTACATTGAGCAGCAATGTGTGGAATGCTGGGCTTTTTTCCCTCTGAGTTCCATATTATAATCATATTCTTCTATTGCTCTCTGGGTCTATATCTCACTTTCCAGCCCAGAAAGTAAACACATGATTCCATCACATCTATCTTAAGACATTTGAGGGAGAAAAGCTGATAGCACCAGAGACCATTAACTTTCTTTTCCAAAATCACCTTTCTCATTAGAATTGAAAAATGTGCCTGAGAACAGCAGTTTATGGCAGTTGACTAGATAAAACTTCAGAAAGATAGTACATACAACGAAAGGTGAGACAAATTGCCAAGATAAGGTGTGTCAGCAAAGGGCTGATGCTGCAGGAATAGAGTGTCTTTGTATCTGCAGCCATTCATTAAGCAGGGTTATGTCAGAGTAGCTGGCATAGAGAAATGAGGACACCAAGATGCTGCAAATCATCTGAGCACCAAGATCCTTACTTCTGGACTTTGGCATCCTTTCCTCAGATTATACAGTAGCTCTGATATATGCATTTAGAATATATGTGTGTTTGTCAGAAAATGTACATTCAAATAATTATTGTGTTATTTTAATATATGATTCAAAATTTAAAAAATCACTACTCAAATTTTATTTTAAAATTGATGGTTTCTTCTTAAGTAGAAACCTGATTATTTATTCTGAATAATCATGCAAATCCAACTGTGTCCCATTAGCTTTGGAAACACTGTTATGTTTCCTGGGGGGATATTAAAAAATAATGACACTTAAAATGAAAAAAATCCTGATTTCAATTTTAAATTATATCAATAATATTTCCAAAACACTATTTTTTAAAAATAACATCATTGTTCAAGTGTCCATTTCTCTACAGTGAACCAGAGAGGTATTTATATCAGATAAAGAAACAACTGCTTTACTCTCAAAAGCTACTGAACAAGGCATGTTTTTATATAAAGAGCTTTTCAAGTTTATAATTACAAAGCATCTTACATCTAGAGAATATTTACAGCTTTCCTTCACCAATTTTCTTTTGGAAAATGAATTCAATTCAGACCAATATAAAAATAACTTCACTGAAAGCAGGGATATGAAGTGAGGAAATTCCATTTTGGAATATTAAAACTCTTGGAGGTAATTGTGCAGAAGTCAGAAAATGAATTTTATACCTACCATGGACATTCCACATCCCTGCTGTAAATTCACAGTTCTGAGTTAAATATCTCTTTGGGTGAATCTTCCTGCTCCTTCACAATGGTCCAACCACTCTTGCTTCCATGGCTCTCACGTTTACACACCTACTCAAGAAGATTGCTTTTGCCAATAAACTATTTCATGTTTTTATTAGATTATTGTATGAGCTCATAGAAACTCTGCAACATCCTCTATTATGAAATCAATTAATCAATCACCCAAATAATGAAAAGATAAGCCAAACACCCCGATCCAACACTTCTCTCCAGAGCTCATTCCATCTTCTCTGGCTTCCCTCCCTGAAAGGGGTCAATGTTTGCTTCAATGTGACATTTGTAGCAAAGCTGCATTTCATAAAAGGTACCTTCTCAGGCCATGAATGGAAGGAATAAACTACTAAAGTCAAGAAGAATAAACAAGCACAAAGCAGCATGACATTAGCAAAGACTTTAGTGTCTTTGTAAGGAAGAACAAATGATTATTCAGTTTACAAAGCAGCTTCTGAAGGTCTCACAGAAATTCCATGCCATAGGATCACCTTCAGAGAGATGGTAGAATGAGGATGTTCTATGGGCTCCATTGTCTTCTACTTCCCAAGAGCTGACATTGTTTCATACTACTGTACCACCTGATTCTTTAAAAGGCAATACTATTCTGAAGTGTGAGAATTCATGTGTATTCTTCAGTAATAGCAATGTCTGAGTTACTGAATGTTTTGCCATCATAACAATGTCCCATTTGGGTTCTCTGAATACAGGGTGAAGGAAGCCTTACCACAATATGATATTTAATTTAATGCCCAGACAAGGATGACTCCTCTAAAGACTATGACACTGAGAATAATGGTGGTTGTAATATACACAAAACCTATCTGCTGACAACCACCAAATAAAAAATGTGCAAATGTATGCACATCACTGACTTGTTTTTATGCCTTCCTAATAGTAAATGAAATGTTAATTTTTAAAAAGGTAGAGAACTTGAGTGTAAATTTCAAAAAACTAAAACTTTTCATAAAACAGAAACAGAAAACTGACCAAAAATCATTTGCAATCTCTTTAGCATCATTGATTTTCATGGGAAGATAACATTAAATACCATCACACAAAGGTTCATATCAGAGAAAGAAAGAGGCATAAAGGTGGGTGTAACATCTAATCTATGTACAACATTTCTAGAGATTATTGTTGAATTAATTACTAAACATATAGAATTTCATCAAATAGAATCATTCTGTGTTCAGTGGTTTCATAACTATACCTATCAGCAATGAAGCCTGAATTGCTAAGAAACTATCTATACCCCTTTGTTCATTACAGTATTGCTTATAATAACAAAGACTTAGAGACTATACATTCATAAGTGAAGATGTAGAAAATAAATCTTTATCTTTGTCCTATCTCTTCCCCTATGTATAAATAAATACATAACATCTATATTATCTATCAATATCATCAATACATGTATAATGGGAGATTATAGATATTTAAATAGATTATCTATTTAAATTCACCTCTGTTCAGGCAATGATATACTGACATATGTGAGTACTCTTAGTCCATAAATTTTGGGAATTATGTTATTTTCTCATACCATGGATGACCATTATGCTATGAAGAATAAGTTAGATCAAAGATGGAAAATGATACGTGGTATTATTTTCATAGGAATTCTACCTTCAATGTTTTATAGCAGAGTAGAATAATGGTAATAAGGGTGCAAAGAAATGACATTGGAGAGGCAGAGATGTTCATCAAAGTCTATGAACTTTCAGTTATGAAATAAACAAATTCTAGTGATTCAGTATATTAGATGGTGAGATTAGCTAGGAATATTTCAACATGTGTTTGAAAATTTCTAAGAGTATAGAATATCAGTGCCTTCACCACACACACCAGACATACAAATACACACCTGTGTGCTGATGGATTGGCTAATTATTTAAGTCATAGCAATCATTTCACATTGGATATTGAAGATTTATATAGTCTTGTGTAATTTTACCTTACATATATATGAGTTTCAACTATACCCTAAATATGGAAGATGGGTGGCTGAGGGAATGATTAAAATAAGTGTCTGTATTTCTTTTTAATATGATATCTATAAACTTTGTTCTGTAAATGACCCTGAAATTCTAATAAAAATGGCAGCTTTAGTTCTTTTTCTCATCTTCTATTTTAAAAATTGTTTTATGTTGAGAGCTACTTCTTGGAATTTGGCATTTGCCACTGGGCTCAGACGAGGAAGTAGGTTCAGATAAGAATATTAGAAACAGTGATCACGGGGCTCTGTTTAGTACTTTACTTAATTATTACCTTATGTTATCCTTTTGCTTACTACTTTACTTAATTACTTTCTTTTGTGATCTCCTTATTTACTACGTTGCTTGAATACTTTGATCTAAGAACTGACTCTGTTCTTTGGATATCCCTAGAATGATATAAAAGCAGGCTGGAGAGAACTAAAGCTACTTATGCCTCAGCACTGGCTGGAATCATGTTATAATTTTGCTTTTTTTTTTTTTTTTTTTTTTTCATTTTCAAACCTCACTCCCTTCCTTGAGACCCTGTTGACTGACTGAGCTGGTTTGGTCAGTTTTATTTATTTACATTCCAAATGTTACCTTCTTCCATGTCCTGCTCCAAGAGTTCTTCATTTCATCCCCACTTCCAATTGCCTCTGAGAGGGTGCTCCCCTACCCCAAACCCCTACCTCCACTCCTCTCAACCTTGTATCCACTCTCACCGCACCCCCAAGTCCCCCTTCTTTGGGACATCAAGTTCTACAGGATTAAGTACAATCTCTCCCATTGAGGCCATAGAATGCAGTCCTCTATACCTATGTGCCAGGGGCTACAAACCCATGTGTACTCTTTGGTTGATGACTTAGTCTCTTGGAGACTAAGATTCCTGGTTAGTTGACACGGTTGGTCTTCCTATCCTCAGGTTGCCACCTCCTTCAGCTCCTTCAATCATTTCCTTAACTCTTCCCTAGGGGTCCCCGACCTGAGTACAAAGTTTGGCTGTAATAAGTATATGCATTTGTCTCAGTCAGGGGCTGGTAGAACCTCTCAGAGGACAGCCCTGCTCAGTTCCTGTCTGCAAGCATAAAATGGCATCACTATTAGTGTCAGGGTTTGGTACCTATACATGGGATGGATCTCAAGTTAGGCCTGTCACTGGACTGCCTTTCCTTCTGTCTCTGCTCCATTTTTATCTCTGCATTTCCTCTAGACAGGAACAATGCTGGGTTAAAAATTTTGTAGGTAGGAGTCTATCTACTGGAAGTGGTCCCTTCAGGTTCCATCTCCCCACTGTTGAACATTTTGGCTAAGGTCATCAACACTGAGTCCTGGGAGCCTCTCACATCCCAGGTCTCTGGGACTTTCTAGAGGTTCCCCCTTTCCCCAACTCCTACAACTGAATATTTCCATTCATTCTCCTGGCCCTCTGGGCTTCTCTTCTATCTCCCCCCCATACCTTATCCTTCCCCCTATCTCCTACCCCTGCTTTTCCCACCACACTCCCTTCCTCTCTCTGATGTAATTATTTTGTTTTCTTTTCTAAATGGGATTGAAGCATCCTCACTTGGGTCTTCCTTCTTTTTAAACTTCTTATAGTCTGGAGGTGTACTCTGTACTTTTTGACTAATATCAACTTGTCAATGAGTACAGGTCTTTTTGAGTCTGGGTTATCTCACTCAGGATGATATTTTCTAATTCCATCCATTTGCCTGCAAAATTCATCATGTCCTTGTTTTTAATAGCTGAATAGTATTCCATTGTGTAAATGAGCCACATTTTCTGTATCCATTCTTTGCTTGAAGGACATCTGGTTTTTTTTCTAGCTTCTAGCTATTTATGGCTGCTATGAACATATGGAGTAAGTGAGTCATCAGGGAAATGCAAATCAAAACAACCCTGAAATTTCACCTTATACCTAAGATCAAAAACTCAAGTGACAGCCCATTGTGGCCAGGATGTGGACAAAAAGGAACACATTGCTGGTGGGATTGAAAACTCATACAACCACTCTGGAAATCAATCTGGAAGTTACTCAGAAAATTGGAAATAGTTCTACCTGAATACCCAACTATACACCATTCCTGGAAATATACCCAAAAGGTGTTGTACCATAACACAAGGACATATGCTCTTGTATCTTTCTTCATCCTCAGACCACTCTTAACTTCACTTTTGAGTTGTTTTCACTTTCTAGTGGCTTCTTAGTTTTCGTTTACACACTCTCATACCTTTGAGCTTTTCGCCTTTCTTCCCAGTTAATCTTTTACAGCAATATTACAGTAAAGAGAATTTTATCCAGCCAATTTCAACATGCATTTCTATGACCACTGTCTTATCCAGAACTAGGTAGCTGTATTATCAAGGACTCCTTCAGTCCTTCTTTTTTACTCTTCCAGATTTTAACTCCAGTAAATGAATGAAAATCTCTATAGTAACAAAACCTTGAATAACTACTATATTGTCCTCCCTTTCAAAATAAGAATAAAAATATTTTATCAATGATGTACTTTATGTCATCAAATTTATAATGATAAATTATTTTAAAGGAAATTAAAATACTGACATATAATATGGGCTTGATCTTGTATAAAAAATTACATGCAAAGAATCTTTTTATACTTAACACTTGAGAGAACATTCTATACCTGAATATACATAGACAACTATTCATACTCTAGGACACATAACATTTAGTTTCAAGTATATATCCTTCAATAATACTCTTACAGAAAGAATATGTTAGCTGACTTTCATGCATCTATGCCTAAAATTTTACATATTTCTAGAGTGAAAAGCAGGTTCATTACAAAATCAGTTGGTAGAGTACAGGTGGAAAAGCATATAATATTTTATTAATAATGGAATGGACAGTTTTGACACATTCACACATTAAATATAGATATCTTGGGTAAAACCTGAAGATAAATGAAAAAACAATTTGAAAAATATGTACATTTGTTAATACATTTTAGATACTGATACATATTTAATACTGTTAATAAGTCCTCTTAAAAAGAAATAATTCACTGCTTTAACACAATGATACCTCTGTATATTGTAAGGGAAAAAACAAACAACATCACAAACACATGCATGATATTATGTCATCAAATTTATGGGTTGCCCATGTCCCTAAACCCATGCTCATTTGTCAGCACTAATTGATCAGTGAATTATACAACATTTTGGAAAACATCATAACCACAATTCTTTTAAGAAAAAAGAATTAAATTTGGAGTATGGTTCCAGAGAGTTGAAGTCAATTACCATCATGCTCAGGAGCACTGCAGTTAGTAGGGAGGCATCAAACTGCTGCAGTGGCTGAAAATTTATATTTTTATTCTCAAGATCAAGGCAGAGTGGGCTTTTTCAAAATATATGATTTTATTTTAATGTTCAGAATAACAAATCTGATTTCTGTAGATGAAATGAAAGTTATTAACAGAAAAGTTATTAGGCTATATTGATGTCAATTTCACTTCCATTACTTGCTACTTTTTTTGTTTTTGAGTTGTTACTTTCTTTTTGTATTGGTTATTTTACTTATTTACGTGTCAAGTCTTATCCCCTTTCCCTCTACAAACCCCTATCCCATCTCCCCTCCGCCTGCTTCTATGAGGGGTGCTTCTCCACCTATCCATGCACTCCAACCTCACCACCCTAGCATTCCCCTACACTGGGGCATTGAGCCTTCACAGGACCAAGGGTCTCTCCTCCCACTAATGCCCAACAAAGCCATCCTCTGCTACATATGGGGCTGGAGCAATGGGTCGCTCCATTTGTACTCTTTGGTTGGTGGTTTAGTCCCTGGGAGCTCTGGGGTGTCTGGTTGGTTGATATGTTGTTCTTCTGTGGGATTGCAAACCCCTTCAGCTCCTTCATTCCTTCCCCTAACTCATCCATTGGGGTCCCTGTGCTCAGTCTGATGGTTGGCTGTGAGCAACTGCATCTGTATTGGTCAGGCTCTGGCAGAGCCTCTCAGGAGACAGCTATATAAGGCTCCTGTCAACAAGCACTTCTTGGCATTCATAACAGTGTCTGGGTTTGGTGTGGACTACCTAAGGACCCAGATATATCACTCCTGGGCATATACCAGAAGATGCTCCAACATATAACAAGGACACATGCTCCACTATGTTCATAGAAGCCTTATTTATATAGCCAGAAGCTGGAAACAACCCAGATGTCCCTCAACATAGGAATGAATACAGAAAATGTGGTACATTTACACAACGAAGTACTACTTAGCTATTAAAAAACAATGGCTTCGCCAGGCAGTGGTGGTGCATGCCTTTAATCCTAGCACTTGGGAGGCAGAGGCAGGTGGATTTCTTTGTTCAAGGCCAGCCTGGTCTACAGAGTGAGTTCCAGGACAGTCAGGGCTACACTGAGAGACTCTGTCTCGAAAACCAAACCAAAAAAAAAAAAAAAAAAAAAAAGAAAGAAAGAAAGAAAGAAAAAAGAAAAAGCAAAAAAACCAGTGGCTTCATGAAATTCACAGGCAAATGGCTGGAACTAGAAAATGTCCTGAGTGAGGTAACCCAGTCACAAAGGAACACACATGGTATGTACTCACTGATAAGTGAATATTGGGCAAAGTGGGCTTTTAAAACCCAGAAATTCACCCTCAATGACACACTTCTTCCAACAAGGTCACACCTTCTAATCCTACCCAAACAGTTCTGCCAACTGGAAACTATACATTCAAACATAAGGCTCTGGACACCATGCTCATTCAAACCACAAGAGTAAGTAATCCAAAACCAGCAAGTCTGGGTTCCTATTCAGACTCATAGATTTAGAGTATTTGACTAAAATTAAAGATAGAAATATTGTCTCTCATTTATCAAGGCTTGATATTTTAATGAGATGCTTACTTTGGTTAGTGTTTCTCATAATTATTGCCATTAACAAAAATTTAATTAATATAAATTTTATGATCAGCTTGTAAACATAACCTGATCTCCATCTTTCAACCTGATTGTTGAAAGAAAAAGAAAATAAAAAATCAGGCTGAAATTTAAAAATGTTAATATAATCATCCACTCCATTCTAAATAAATACCCGTTGTTGACACGGTTCTTAGCTAGAAGTGCTGACCTCTATTCTTGTTTAATTAGCAAAAATTCTCAGGCATAGGTGTGCTTGGTAAGCTATTTTCCATCAATTGACACATAATGCTATGTGTATGAAGCTTATAAAATTAAAGAGATTAATCACTAATATCTGCAAATTCTTAATATGAATGGTTAAAAATGAATGAAAACAACTTATTAATACACTAATGTTTTTCATAGTTTATACTGAAACAGAAATGTGTAATCAAATGAAAAGTAAAAATCATTAATCATCTGTCAATAAATTCAGGATTATATATTTATAAGTTGGAGGAACTGTAGCCAAAGGCTCTATAAGTACATAACATTAAATTTGGTGAATTTGAGTCTGTTTCCCTAATTTATGTTTTTTTTTCTTTTTTCACATTTGAAATTACAGCAGAAGTGAAGGTTAAGGACAGGACAGGAAAGAATTTCTTAGGAATAATTTAAACTAAGGAGACAGTGCCTGCCTGGCCTAGTTTACCAGATTTCTGCTGAGTTGGCATTCCTTCCAGCGTGCCCTGTGAACACATGCTTTTGTGTTTATTCCCCAGGTTTTTCTCATTTCAGCTTCCACATGCTACTTTCTATAATTCCCCAAGGACCACCTGGCCTCCTTTCCAGACTAAATGTTTGAGTCACTACCGAAGGCGAGCCAGTAGCCACCTGCACTTTGAGATTTCCTCCTCCAGCTTCTGTAAAGCAGACGCAGGCCCACAGAGCAATAAAACACAACCACTTATGGGGGCTAGATCCTCATTATTCCATTTCACTTTGAAGGTGTGAATCTGTAGAAATCCTCGGGCATCTTTGTTTCTGTTTCGATGAAATCAGAGGGTGTCTAGCCGGGATTTAAATTGTTCAAGACACAACAAAATTTCAAGCAACATACAATCTTATTTTATAGCAAAATCTACAGTAAGGAGTATGTTTCTCATCTTTGTGTAGATATGGACATCAAAAAAAAAAAACAAAACAGAAATTTTCTGAATGTGAGGTATACATACATCCATGCACTTAGCTATGAAATAACTCAGGAAGTCATTTTGAAAACAGCTCCTGTCTACATTTGAATATAACTAATGTTAAGTTCCTTCCAAAATTTTTATTTTGGAAAAATTAATGTAGTGATTTTCTTGCAAACATGTAAACAAAATACATTTAAGGAACCACAGGAGAGATGGTTTTGGTTTTTGGTTTTGGTTTTTCGAGACAGGGTTTCTCCGTGTAGCCCTGGCTATCCTGGAACTCTGTAGACCAGGCTGGCCTTGAACTCAGAAATCTGCCTGCCTCTGCTTCCAGAGTGTTGTGATTAAAGGCATGTGCCACTGCTGCCTGGCTGGTTTCAGGTTTTTTAAGACATGTTCTCACTAAGTGTAACCTTGGATGGCAAGTAAGTCACTGTAAAGGCCAGGCTGGCTTCAAACACACAATGATCCACCTGTCTCTGCCTATTGTGTGCTGGGATTAAAGGACTGTGCCACAACATTTGGATGCATTATAAACTAGTTATGAACTTATTAACACAGAAGTATTGTAAAAATTAAAGGTAGAATGCCATTATTAAAAATATTAGATATAGGGCTGGAGAGATGGCTCAGTGGTTAAGAGCACTGACTGCTCTTCCAGAGGTCCTGAGTTCAATTCCCAGCAACCACATGGTGGCTGACAACCATCTTTAATGGGATCTGATGTCCTCTTCTGGTGTGTCTGAAGAGAGCAATGGTGTACTCATATACAAAAAATAAATAAATAAATCTTAAAAATATTAGATATAAAATTAAATGATTTCAAGTTCAGTCATTATTAGAAATATGTATTATAGTGTAAATTTGTGTGAGCATACAGACACACGGAGGCAATTTTTTTGTTAAGTGATATTTTGAAGCTATATCTTTTCTTTAAGTTAAAGGTTTAATATGTAAGTACTAATGCATTACCACTATTACTTTTAGATTAGATACTAATTCATCAAAGAACAGAAGAATAAATTTTAAATATGTGTTGTATTTTCATGGTATATTGACCCACAAAAGTAACTATGATTGAGTGAATTTCTATATATTTCTTTGAAAAGTAATTTTAAGGCAGTCATGGAAGCACATTTCTTTACTCTCAACATACAAGAAGTAGGTAGGTCTCAGTGAGTTTCAAGCCAGTTAGTGTAGTCTACATAGCAAGCTATGGTCAGGATGGAGATACTGAAACAAAACAAAACACCCATAGAATTTGTAAATTTTACATATTTAAATGTGAGTGCTACATTTACATTATCAAATAAAAATCTCTCAGCTGTTTTTAATTCTACTTTTCTCAGTTAAAAACAATAGATTACCTTGATAATTTTTTCCTTTAAATACATAGTCTCTTCATGTAACTCTGGCTTGCCTGGAATGGGAAAGCAGGTGTAGGAAACCTGGACAGTACACTGTTGACATGGTAGGAAATGTGCTTCTAACCTGGAATGCAATGAAAGTGTCCATTGTATCAACAGCATGATCAGCATTGAGATAGTCTACTCACAAGGCTACATAAAGTACCTAGGGAATGAGGGAAGATAAAAAAGGAAACTTTCAAGAATAACCACTAAGGTAATGTGACATTTAAAGCATGAAAGTGTAAGAAGGAGTGATTAAAAATATGAAGAAATAGCCACAGAAATACAAAGAAAAACAAACAAACAAACAACTATCGATCTCCCTATTCTGAAAGTTGACACAGGGGATGCTTTAAGGAAAAGCACAGGCAGGTCCCATAGGTTGGGAGAGGTCTAAAGAGGATCACAGGTCTAATGGGTTAAGCACAATGCCTGCATGGCATTTTCTTAATTTAGATAAAAATATGTTTTTTTTTAAATCAAGCTCTGGGTAGATTTTTCTTTTCATGGAGACATGAGATGAAATGTATTTGTATGTGCCTATGTTTAATATTGTGCCATGGTCTCAGAAGAAAGATCCACCTAGGGTTGCCAACAAGAGGTATGTGAACATATATAGCTTAGTTTCTGCTAAGCTTGCCTTGATAAGAATTAGTATTGATTAAATAAAGGTAACATCCATTGGGCATGTGTGAAGAAACAACATATTAGAGAATGGTCAAAATTTACATTTTGTCCCTTTCTCTATGAAAATCCATCAAGGAAATTGATTACTATTATATTTCTGTAGGTCACTTCAAAGTCAAGCAAGCCTTAGATGCTCTATGAGCATATCATTTAAAAAACTTAGAAGCACATATATTTGATTAGACCAAAATATCTAATCTTGGGCCAAAAGAGAAGCTGTCTCAGCTATGAGGGCACAAGCCCATCTGTCAGCACCACTTGGTTTTACTTATTAGATGTGGTTTACACCAGTTCTGGGGACAAAACCCAAAAATAGCCTTTGAAGATAAGTATATGTTTTGACTATTCTAATAGACTAATAGTAGGCGGCAAATATTCATTTGATAGGGTCTAGCACTCTCCCTTGTTTGATTTATTGTAGTTATATGATATTTGTTGCAATGTAACTATTCATAAATTTAGAAACACACATACTATCTTGACATATAACATCCAACAGGTATCATAATCTAAGTTCAAAACTTAAAACTTTGAAAAACCATAATTTTTCTTATATATTTGACTAAGCCACATAGATAAGTTAATTTGAATGGTCCCTAGAAATTAGTAAAAAAATAACATTTAATTATAATTAATTAAATTATAATTTTGGGGGATACATACACTTCACATTAAACTGGATAATACATTTAGATGTTTTATTGACATTTATGTATATAGATATTACATAAAATATTCTATTTAATGTTACTTTACAAATTTTTAGATGCTTATATAGGGCTGTTTAGAATTATTTTTCTATGTAATACATGGTATTTGAACAACTATAAGGCCTATTTTATTTTTTCTGATTTATGAAGTTTGGACCATAAATGACTGAGAACTAATTATAATAATCTGCTTTGAGATAATTACCCTGAGTGACACCCTGAGCCCAGCTGGAACAGAAGAACAGTGGCAATATGCTTAAGGTCATTGGATTTGTACAGCGTATACCAGCTGTGATCTAGAGTCTGTACTGGCTGCCTACTCATTTCCAAATACAATTCATACTGTTGACATTTTGATTTATAATGATGTCAATGTCCTGAGTGCTACTCTAGTAAATACCCAAGCAAATGAATGTTCTGTTGTGTTATTCTGAAACTTAGTTACTTTCTAATCATTCTTTAAAACTCTCTAGTCTTCAAGATTTATCTCAGATACCATCCTGGTTTCAAAGATAAATTCAACAATTTTTAATGTGATTTTTTTTCAGTAATTTAACTGGATTTATCAAATAGTTCAGACATGACTCTAAGCTCTGTGTGAGACAAATTGGACAAGCCAATCAAGTCAACCAGTGAAATCAGTTCCTTATTAGATGAACATGTGGGAAACCATTCTCCACAGTATATACTCAGAAGCAACACCTGGACTTTGAACTATAAACTTACCAAAGTTTTTGAGAAAAGAAATCAAATCAAATTCTATCAGAAAACCATCCTCAATTTTACAAGAAGCTATCAATATTTTTAGAATTTTATTCCCTGTCTTCATCTTCATTGACTTCATTATGATCTCTTTTGTTTTAGAAATTGCTATGATTTGAGGATGAAATATACATCATTATGTTAACACTCAATCCCTAGGAGGGAGTGCTACTGTGGAAATATTTGGAAATGGTAGCAGATGGGAGCAAATTCAAGGATTATTGGTAGTTGGTTGGTGGGGGTTATATTATCCATGGCTTTTACATTCTCTTTCTCTGTTTGAAGTTCACCATAATATAAGCAAATTTCTTTCCTCATAGCTATCTACTGACATGATGTCCTGCCCATGCACATGACTGATGAGTCTACATGATCACAAACCCTCTGAAACCATGAGCCATGAATTAAAACTATATAATTTTTACCTAAATTATTTGGTCAAAAGAATGGAAAAATGACCATTATATTAAAAATATCAACTTGTAAAAATGTTAGAAAGTATAAAAATGACAAAACACTCTTGGGGTAATAAAACTATGCCCATTATTCCCATTGGATGTCCTGTAAAAATATTGATTTGTCATGAAATCAAATACAACAGAAGATGCGCAAATTAACTCGGAGGATATGGGTCAGTGTTTAACGTGTTTGCTGTGCAAGTGTTAAGATCAAACAAGTATGGTGGCCTAACTGCAATTTCAGCATTTGTAAGAGGAAGATGAGAGATTCCAGGAGCAAGCTACCTAGCCAGACTAAAATTACTTTTGAACTCCAGGTTTAAATGTGATCCCCTGACCCAGTGAATAAGGCAGAAAGACTTCTGATGTCAACCTTGGAGTTCAAAATTTATACACACACATGTATTCATGCATCTCATACTTGCAAACATGCATTCACACATACTTGCATACTAAATACCCCCATGCATATAAAGCAAAATATGCACAAACTAATCACCATATATTCTGTAGATTAATGATGACAAGATATAAAAATATAGTGTGATATCATAGTAACCTGCACTAATATAGTTAACTTATTGTTCAAAAAGTAAGGTTAGAAATTTCAGATTATAAACTAGTGAATTGCTTCAGAGTCTAAATACGAAGTAATCATTGAATATATTTGTATGTTCTGATGTGGAACTTTCACCTCTACATCTTATCTCTTCCATTTAAATATCCTTTATTTTTCTCATTGTTCATCATAAGATGAGGAATAGAATAATACAATAAAATACATGCATTAAAATCTTCAGAATTTTAAATCAAGTCAAAATGTCTCTAAAGGAAGATCCAGCATGAAACTTAAACAAAAACAAAACAAAGCAAAAAGATTGTTTCCATATTAAAAGAAAAGCTCCCATGTCACTGGGTGGTAATAGGCACCCAGTGTAGACCTATCTCAAAACTGGAAGTCTCATATCAATGAGAGCAATATGAAAAAAAAAAAAAAAAAGAAAAACTTTTACCTGATAAATGGGTCTTACAGTCCTGGTTTTCAGAAGGGACAAACATAAATGTCCATGTTTTAAACACAGTTACTCTGTGACAAGTGAGGGTGTCATGGAGAATAAATGGAACAACTGAAAAGGCTGAGTAATAACCAGTAGAAATATTTATGGTCATATTCACTTTTTAACATACTAAATACAGGGTCTACAACTGTGCCCAGGAGCAGATCAGATACTCTAGCTGTCCTCCCTACACAACCCTGCCCACACCCAGAGACAGCTTGACTCTCACAGGTCCATCATAACCAGGTTCACAAGAAGGACAGGCTTGACTCAGAGATAGCAAGGCCAGTTAACACCAAAGATAACCAAATGGGAAGAGGCAAGTGCAAGAACATAAGCAACAGAAACCAATACCATTTGGCACCATCAGAACCCAGTTTTTCTACCACAGCAAGCCCTGGATACCCTAACACACCTAAAAAGTGAGATTATGACCTAAAATCCCATCTCATGAAGATGATAGAGGACCTTAAGGAGGACATAACTCCCTTAAACAAATACAGAAAAGCACAGGTAAACAGAAGCCATTAAAGAAGAAACATACATCTCTTAAAGAAATACAGGAAAACACAATCAATCCTGTGAAGGAATTTAACAAATCCATTCAGGATCTAAAAATGTAAATGGAAACAATAAAGAAATCACAAAAACAGGCAACCCAGAAGATGGAATACCTAGGAAAGGGATCAGGTGAAATAGATGCAAGAATCACCAACAGTATACAAGAGATAGAAGAAAGAAACTCAGACATAAGAGATAATATAAAAGATACTGAAACAACAGTCAAAGAAAATAAAAGGTGCAAAAAGTTCCTAACCCAAATCATCCAGGAAATTCAGGACACAATGAAAAGACCAAATGTAAGAATAATAGGAATAAAAGAGAGTGATGATTCTAATTCAAAGGGCCAGAAAACATCTTCAACAAAATTGAATAACTCTCTACTCAGTGATAACTTGGTCAGGGAAGAAATAAATAAATTAAATACTTTCTAGAATTTAATGAAAATGAAGGCAAGCATACCAAAATTTACGGGACACAATGAAAGCAGTGCTAAGAGAAAAATTCATAGCGCTGAGTGCCTTCATAAAAATTGGACAGATCCTACACTAGTAACTTAACAGCACATCTGAAAATTTTAGAGCCAAAACAAGCAAACATACCCACAAGGAGAAGAAAGCAGAAAATACTTAAACTCAGGGCTGAAATAAACCAATTATAAACAAAGAGAATTATATAAAAAATAAAAAAAACTAAGAACTGGTTCTTTGAGAAAATCAACAAGATAAATAAGCCCTCAGCCAAAATAACTAAAGGGTATAAAGAGTGTTCAAATTAACAAAATCATAAATGAAAAGGGAGACATAGCAACAGAAAATAAGGAAATTCAAAAAAATCATATCTTACTACAAAAGCCTATACTCAACAAAACTTGAAAAACTAGATGAAATGGATGCTTTTCTAGACAGGTATCAGGTACCAAACAACTCAGGACTAAAACTACTTAAACTATACAATAACACCTAAGGAAATCCAAACAGTATTAAAAGTCTCCCAACAGAGAAAAGATCAGGTCAAGTAGATTTTAGTGCAGAATTCTATCAGACTTTCAAAGAAGGCCTAATATCAATACTTCTCAAACAGTTTCACAAAATAAAAACAGAAGGAACACTACACACTCATTTTATGAAGTCACAGTTAGTCTGATACCTAAACCACACCAAGACCCAACAAAGAAAGAGGACTTCAGACCAATTTTGCTTATGAATATAGATACAAAAATATTCAATGAAATTCTTGCACATTTAATCCAAAACACATCACAATGGTAATTTACCATGATCAAGTAGGCTTCATCCCAGGGATGCAGGGATAGTTCAATATACATAAAATTATCAATGTAATATACTACATAAACAAACTCAAAGAAAAAAACCAAATGATCATTTCATTAGATGCTGAAAAAGCATTTGACAAAGTTCAACATCGCTTCATATTAAAAGTCTTGGAAAGATCAGGAATTCAAGGCACATATCTAAACATAATAAAAGCAATATACAGCAAACCAACAGCCAACATCAAATTAAATGAAGAGAAACTTAAAGCAATAGCACGAAAATCAGGGACTAGACAAGGCTGCCTACTCTCTCCTATTTATTCAATATAGTACTCAAAGTTCTAGCTTGAGCAATTAGACAACAAAAGGAGGTCAACGTGGTACAAATTATAAAGGAAGAAATTGAAGTGTCACTATTTGTGATGATATGATACTCTATATAAGCAACTCCAAAAATTCCACCACAGAACTCTTATAGCTGACAACAATTTCAGCAAAGTGGCTGGATATAAAATAAACTCAAACAAATCAATAACCTTCCTCTACTCAAAGATGATGGGCTGAGAAAGAAATTAGGGAAATGAAACCCTTCACAATAGTCACAAATAATAAAAAATATCTTGGTATTACTCTAACCAAGCAAGTGAAAGATATGCATTACAAGGACTTCGAGTCTCTGAACAAAGAAATTGAAGAAGACCTCAGAAGATGGAAGGCTCTCCTATGCTCATGGATCAGTAGGACTGGCATAGTAAAAATGGTCATCTTACCAAAAGCAATCTACAGATTCAATGCAATCCCCATCAAAATTACAACTCACTTCATCAGAGAGATAGAAAGAGCAATTCTCAACTTCGTTTAGAATTAAAAAAAAAAAAAAAAACTAATATAGAGAAAACGCATCTCAACAATAAAAGAAATTCCCTGACTTCAAGCTATACTACAGAGCAGTACTGATAAAAACCCAATGGTATTGGTATAGAGACACACAGGTAGATCAATGCAATAAAACTGGAGACCCAGAAATGAACCCACACACCTATGGTTACTTGATCTTTGACAAAGAAGCCAAAACCATACAGTGAAAAAAAGGAAGCATGTTTAACGAATTGTAATCATCTAACTGGTAGTCTGCATGTAGAGAATGCAAATTGATCCAATTTTATCTCCCTGTAACAAAGCTCAAGATCAAGTGGATCAAGGACCTCAACATAAAACCAGATACCCTGAATCTAATAGAAGAGAAAGTGGGAAAGAGCCTCATATACATCTGCACAGGGAAAATTTCCAGCACAGAACACCGATGGCTTATGCTCTAAGATCAACAATTGACAAATAGGACCTCATGAAACTGCAATGCTTCTTTAAGGCAAAGAATGCCATCAATGGGACAAAAAAGCAACCCACAGACTGGGAGATCTTTACCAACCCTACATCTGATAGAGGGCTAATATCCAATATATACAAAGAACTCAAGAAGTTAAACACCAGACAATCAAATAACCAAATTAAAATATAGGGTACAAAGCTAAACAAAGAATTCTCAACTGAGGAATCTCAAATGGCTGAAAAGCACCTAAACAAAAAGATTAGTCATCAGGGAAATGAAAATCAAAACAAAGCTGAGATTCTGTCTTACACCAATCAGAATGGCTAAGACAAAAACTCAGGCAACAGCAGATGTTGGCAAGGATATGGAAAAAGAGGAACACTCTTCCATTGCTGGTGGGATTGCAGACTGGTACAGCCACTTTGGAAATCAATCTGGTGGTTCCCCTGAAAATTGGAAATAGTTCTAAGTGAATAACCAGACATACCACTACTGGACCTATACCCAAAAGATGCTCCAACATATAACAAGAATACATGCTCCACTATGTTCATAGCAACCTTATTTATAACAGCCAAAAACTAGAAACAACCCAGATGTCTCTCAATGGAAGAATGGATACAGAAAATGTACATTTACTCAATGGAATAATACTCATCTATTAAAAATGTCAACTTCATGAATTTTGCAAGCAAATTGATTAAACTAGAAAATATCATTCTGAGTGAGGTAACTCAGACTCAAAAGTATATACATGGTATATACTCACTGATAAGTGGATATTAGCTCCAAATCTCAGAATATTCATTATACAACTCACAGACATATGAAACTTAACAAGAAGGAATGGCAAAGTGTAGCTGCTTCAATCCCACTTAGAATGGGGAACAAAATTATCATGGGAGACAGAAGGAAGGAGTGACATGGATGGGAGAGGGGAGGAAAAGGAATAGGGGGCAGGATCAAGTATGAGAAGAGATAGGAGAGAAATCCAGAAGGAAATGAGAAGGAATAGAAATATGTAGCTGTGGGGATGGGGAATGGGTAAGGAGGGGTAATCCACTAGAAAGTCCCAGACATCAGTGGGGAGATAGAATCTGTAGAGGCCACGTCTAGTAGATAGACAAGGCCCCCAGCTTAGGAATGGGGCCTCCCACCCATCTCAAAATCTTTCATCCAAAATTGTTCATGTCTGCAGGAAATGCTAAGGAAAAAAGGTAGCAGATACTGAAGGAAAGGCCATTCACAGACTGCTCCACCATGGAATTCATCACATCCACAGACACCAAATCTAATACTATTGCTGATATCAAGAAGTGCTTGCAGAAAGGAGCTTAGTACAGCTGTCCTCTGAAAGGCTCAGCCAGCACCTGACTAAGACAGATGCAGATATTCACAGCCAACCATTGGACTGAGCCCAGAGACCCCTATGGAAGAGTTAGGGGAAGGACTGAAGGAGCTGAAGGAGATTGCAACACCATTGGTAGACCAACCATATCAACTAAACAGAACCCTTCGAGATCCCAGGGAATAACTACCAACCAACGGGTATACATGAGTGGGTCCATGGCTCCTGCTACACCAGAGGATTGTCTTATGTGGCATCAATGGGAGGGGAGGCACCACGTCCTTTAAAGGCTTATTGCATCAGTAAAGGGGGATTGATAGAGGGGTAAGGCAGTAGTGGGTGGGTCAATGGGGAAAACCCTCTTAGAGACAATGTGGAGGGGTAATGGGGTGGGGGGTTTGTGGAAGGGAAACCAGGAAGAGGGAAATTTGAAATGTAAATAAATTAATTAATTAAAAAAAAAAAGAAAGGGAAAGATGCATAGTAATTCAAAACACAATTCCAGCATCAGACCTGATAGGAGTCATATCATCCCATATAATCTTCAGCTGGTTGTTTCCAGTGGGGGTTATTACTTGCTTTCTTTCATTTTAGTTTTCTTTAAAATGGGTAAAGGTATTTTCTTTTAAACAAGAGAAATGGAATTCCTATAAAAATATAAATGTCGTTAAAAATTTCCCAATGAAATAAATATCTGTATTGTTAAGGTTTCTTTCAAAAAAAAAATATACTAAATACAATCTCTCTCTCTCTCTCTCTCTCTCTCTCTCTCTCTCTCTCTCTCTCTCTCCTTCTACTGTGAATTTTTACCATGGACATTCCAACTTGAAAATTGCATGGGTTTAATGTGATACTTATTTATTGAACTATCATTTTGAATGTTTATATAGCCAAAGCAATTTTTGGTGACATTTCTTAACCATGGTTTAACCCCATAGGAAACAAAACCTATATGTTTAAATATTTATGATACATATAGCAATTATACCAATACATGCATACTGCAGAAAGTTGAATGGAGAATATGTCACACTGGTCAGGGTGTATGTGTGAGTGCTTTTATTGATAGAGTCAAAAGTCAATGTTGTTTGTCACTCATGCCAAAGGAAACCTAAGTTTGATTGAATCTACCTTGTGATCTGCAACTCACAAGGTTATAAAACCTTGTAAAAATCTTCATATCCTTTTTAAAGGCTCAGGATTGACAGTACAGTGGATATTATCCTAGGTACAGATGTAAACAAAATTTTTACATACACTTTAGCTTTTCTGAGTGATATATGAAAAGCTCTGTTCAAATATTTATTCATTCACTCATCTTCATACATTTTTGCAACCCATTTTCTCAGTAATGCCCCACTATAAAGGACTAATGCACACCTCCTTATGATTGTGATAACCACAGTGACTACTAGCCTCCATTTAACCAGTACAACCGGATAAACACACATACACACACACACACACACACACACACACACACACACACACACACATACACACACACACAGAGAGAGAGAGAAAGAGAGAGAGAGAGAGAGATACTATAGTAGTCAAGGCTCTGAAAGCAAACACAATTATATAAAATTTTATACTAAATCAAGTTCATAAGAAAATATAATGGATTTGTAAAGCCAACCATTCCAGTTTAAGATTTTTGAAATATTATTAGCTTGTGTGACATAAAAAATTAGAGAAAAAATATATGCATGCAGAAATAAATTAGATCTCAAAGGCATCATTTTTAATAAAGGGTTTTAACTGCCTCAGTGTGGAAATAGTCTGCAATCTGGTTGATAAATATGCGGCAAATGACAAATTAATATGTGTTGGCCCTCATCAGCATCAGAGACAAATGTTATTATAATGTTTTGGACTCTGCTCAGTTTTGTGTGTCTGGGGAAGCTATACAAATGGTGCAGTCTGCGATTCAGAGGGACAAAGCTGCCCTCTATGTGAGAATAGTGAGTGCTGCACCACAAAGAGAAGAGAAGATGGTAGGATTTACAGGGACAGGAAATCATTTATCTGACAACTTAATTAAACCCCTGCATATCAAAAGGAAGAGAATAATGGGACTCAAGTCAAAGAACGAACCCCTAAATCTCAATGGGCCTCACTTGCTGTCCCAGTGCTGTATACATCTTTACAAATTAAGGAATCAAGTTCTGAATTTTTAAGGTTGTTATCCATAGCATTTAAAACTGTAATAACGTTACATTTCTGGAAAGAATAGAAAATTTCAATAACAGAAATTGTTTCAAACATTCCTGTTATTTTAGATTATGTCAATGCACATAATTAAACTGAACATTTTCTTATACATTATTATAAATGTATATTTTATAAATGAATTACATATGATTGAACCAAAGAAAAACAAAATGGTTCATATATCACAAACTGAAAACATTAAAATCTGTATATTGGTCCATAGTTATTAATGTTAAGCAATAAAGTTTATGCATGTTATTATTTACTTTTTAGCCCCTCTCTCATATTTAATATTAGGAAATAATGATCAGGATTATGTTCTCTTCTTTCTTTCATTTTTTAAAGACAGAGTCCCCAATAGAATTTATGTTTTCAGATCTCACTAAGAAGGTCAGGCTAATTTTAAAATCACAGTCACTCTAACTCAGTCCCTCCTGCTGCCCCTGCCAAGGTTGCTGGACTGCCACACCATAATATGAAATCTCAGGGACTTATAATGGAAGGTGACTCATAAATTATAAATAAGTGCAATTTAAGACATGGTCCAGGCATACTTATTTTTAACAAAACATGAATAAACATTATACATATCTTTCCAAAGATAAATAAACCACAACATGAAAACAACAATAACTGGCTTCCTTACAGTGAGTCATACCTGATTTTCCCCAGTGTTATTGCTCCCAAATTTTTGTCACTGATAACCATGGTGACCATGGATCATGCTGATCTGCTACTTTCTCAATCCATTGGACTTTCTTACATCCCCTCCAGCCTGATAGTCAATGGTAGTCTGAATATCATGCCCCAGTGGTATCAGACTCTTGCCATATTCAATTCTGATTTGACTTATGCACAATCACTATGATATCATTCTCTAAGTTGGTCTTCTCTCTTTCTATGTAAAATTTGCTCTGGGAGCTTGGGAGTTGAGTTTGCCCAGAACTAGAGAAAGCATAAAGCTAGCAATATTCCACAAGTACATTACTAGGTGAGAATCCCCTACATAACAACACTCCCTACATAACAAAGATTTCCAAATTCTTGCCAAAGGCATCGTTAACATAAGCTGTAGTCAATACAACTAATGTTAAATACAGAAAAACCGTTAGGAATGTTGCTGATAGATAGAATATGAGTCCTTCAAAATGGAAGCATCATTCCATTTTTACTGATGCCTCCATGCTATTTTCTATAACAGATATTTTATAGAAAATATATTTTATAAAGGAAAACATGGAATTTTATTGCACATAATCAATTCTCATTTTATAGATAAGGAGTAAGTTAAAGTGAAGATTTTTGTTTTTTTCTCTAGCATTCCAGTGTGCAGAGTCATAAGAACATAAAAATAAGGAAATCTCCATATGGTATCATGAAATATAGCAGCTAGCAAGTAGAACGTCTCTGTCTAGCATTATCATGTGGCCTTTGGAACATCATATGGCTCGCATATAATTCCAGAACTCTATTTGTAAATTCAGTATTCCCTATGCTTCAAGTTATCTCTCTACTCTCTTAAGCTGAGAGCCTAGTTTTGTTTTCTTTTAAATTGTGTTTCTGTTGACTTTCTGTATGCTGAAATAGTGATGACCCTGAAACAGACAAGCTCAGCACAGGGTGTCAATAGTGCTGAAACAGGTTAAAGGCATTGGACCAACTTCAGGGTAGCTAGTTTGCTTCAATACGATATGTGTAAGCAGATACTAGTCATCATTTCTTTATCACTAATGTGAACAAGCATCTTTACTATCCTTTACAGTTTATAGTGGAGACCATACATTTGAAAGCTTGAAAGATCGTTAACAAAAACATCTTTGTAAATAGGATTTTAACAGTAATTTTTAATGTGTTTAAAGGAGCCATAAAAATAATGTACATTTGTGGCACTTTTCATTTAATGAGTAATTTTGGTGTTAAGAGTCTGAAGATTTATATAAACTAAAATTTAATAAACAAATAATAAGTAGGTTAAAAAGTAAGTAGATATATACAGACAGATAAAATAAGTAAGACCAATACATCTTTTACTATCCTGCCAAGAATTACCCATTCCATGTCAGGCATTAAACTCTTACTTAGAATTTTCCTCATTTAAACATGAGAAATCTGAAGCATTGAGATTTTTCCACACTGAGGCCAAACTCAGTGCCATGAGAAAAAGTCACTGGAGTTTTCAACCTTTCTTATGAAGTACCAGAATATATATCATCACCTTGGAATAATCTCAATCATTCTGATAATTAAGATCCTCAATGCTAAAGCTTTTCTAGAACTTTCCTTTCCAAACTACTTTTAAAAAACCACAGGGTGGGGGTGGATGAGTGGATGGAGGAGCACCCTCATAGAGGCTAAGGGGAGGGGGAGAGAGAGGGGGGGATGCGATGGGGGTATTGTGGATGGGTAACCTGGGAGGAAATCTAAACAAATAAAATGATTAATAAAAAAATCACTCTCCCTTTCTTTCACTCATTCTTTATACAGTTCCCCCCTCTCTCTCTTATGTGTGCATAGGAACACTGATGCACACACATTATCATATGTATACCATCAATTACATTAGTCTCATTACCATAGTAGTATATTAGATGGACTCTTACTACAAAACTTTAATTCTATTACCCCTTTAGACTTATGTTTGTGACTTAGCATTAATATCATACCTACCCCACAGAATCTGCTGAATAATATTTCATTCCATGGTGGCACAAAAGAGGTTTTTCATGGTAGGTGGGAATGAGGAAACAGATTACATCAAAGAAGAATACATGTTTCTCATTTAGCAGATCGTGATCAATGCACTTTGGACCCTAATTAACTAGAAACATATGCCTTGCAATGGATTAAATTTAATCTCATTAATACATGCATCTTTGAACTACAAATTCTTCAGTGTATGTTAAACAAAACTAAGATGTTTTCAACAAGATAATGAATGCCATTTGCACTTAATACAGGTAGTAAATAGTTCTCCTACAGATGTGCATAGATTTGATAGTTAATATGTATTTTATTTACAAATAAAGTAGCCTTATATATTACAGGGAAAATGACATTTATAAAGCAGAACACACAATAAAAGTTAACTCAATGTTCCTGTTTATGTGAGTTTTGTCCAAGTCTGGAATAGACTGAACTCAAGCGTGCTTTTTTATTTTTTTTCTCTTACTTTCCTTGGTTATTCTAAATTGAAAGTTGCTATGATAAACAGGAGGAAGTTTTGGAGAGTTAGTTTTGAACAATTGTCAAAGGTCAAGCCAAACTGAAAACCTTCAAAATTGATGGAAGACAAACCTGAGTTTCAAATGGAGATTTAAGCAGCATAAAATCACAGGTCACTGATGTTGGTATTGCTAACTGTAAGGTCATCAAAATTGTTTTAGCATAAATGAGATATAAAACAATAATAATAACAGCATAGATCCAGGAAAGCAGACCACACAATAGTCAACAGAAATAATACTTATCAAAATCAGTAAGTACAGAAATTCCCCACCAATAATTGATGCTTGTATTTCAGTATAGTGTGACAGAGCCATGGAACATACTTTAAGATTTTAAATTATGCTTTATTTGTTTATTTTGTTTCTGTTTGTGGGTAGGTATGATGTAAGTATGGAATGTAGTGTGTGTGTGTGTGTGTGCTTCTTTGTGTAGTTCAGGAGAGATTATAAAAGATTAATTTTTCTCTTTCCATCATTTGAATTATCATGCATGGTGACAGGTACGCTTTTCTGTTGAGCTATCTTGCCCACTCCATGTCTTTTAATTTAAAAAAATTATCACAACACAAGTAGAACAAAGTTTATTATGAGAAGCTAAACATTGTTTAAATCTCAGGAAAATGTAATAGCAAAGCAAGTTAGAAATAACAAGTATTTTTACAATGGCCACCTCTTTAAAGTCTGCCTTTAAAGCCAACATGCCCATGTAACTCAGGCTGAGTACACAGTGACTCACTTACTCACTCTTTTAACATGACTCAAGAGTTAAGTCTTATCACACAATGAAGCCTGTTGTTTGGGTCAATGGTATGTAGTCCCTACCCCGTCTATTTGTGAGCACAATAAATCAGAATTCCTTCACTTGAACTTCATGGTATCTCTGATATCTCCTTTGAGCCATACAAACATCTTTGTACTTTTGAAAGTTAACTAAGTTTGCATATTCTACCTTCACAGTTAAACAACACTTTTTGTTTTGATTTATTTAGATTGAATTAATAAGAGGACTTGAGGGGTATTTTTGTTTCTACAATATTGTTCTTGACATCTATTACCCCAATATAAGAACTGTCTCTAGAGGTTTTTTCTTATTGTCCTTTAATAAAATATTATTGATTTATCCATGTTCTCTTTCTTAAGTTTTTTTTCCATTTTCATCATATTTTTATTACTATTGGAAATCAATGTACTGTTCATTTAAATTCCAATAGGTCACCAGTTATTTGAGTCTCTATTATATAAGACTTGATTAAACAACTAGCATATTTAGGTAAAACTTTAATCTTAAAATTGTGATAATAGTCTTCAGAATTTGAGATTGAAATTTTTGTCTATACCTCATAATGTTTATGAATCCAAAAAATGTTGTTCTTGCTTTCTTCCTATCTTTTAATTTATAACATAAAATAGTTCTAGTCAAATGAAAATTAACTCTGACACTATTAGACAAGAATAAATGATTTTAATTAGACTATAACTTAAATTAAGTAATTACTATGTTAGTTTTATCTTCATTATTCAAATGACCATCATGAAGGACTAATGTATTTAATGTTTATGTATGTATAATCTAGGGTTTATGAAATACTTCCTCTATAAAACATACTTAGAGAATTCTTTGTCTAGTAAGGAATCAAAATTAATAAGTTTCTATTATTTTAACTTTTTGCTTCACTTGAATGAAATATATAATAGTATACTTCTAAGGCAGCATGCAGCATATTATTTAATGCTGTGTGCTTATTTATGAGTTTGATCAAACAGTTCTTTTTATTAAAATTTAGTTCAGAGTGCCCATAAATTTGACTTAAGTTGTTTCAGGTATTGGTAGTTTAATCAATGGATTTTGATAAGCTCTAGGTCTTAACTATTTCAGCAATCTATTTAAATAAATTTATAGATGAATGCATGGAAAATGCACTTTTTTTCTCCACATAATTATCTAGCTGTTCTAACACCATTTGTTGAAAACCACCTAAGCACCTAATTGATCTCTTATGACATACATGTATAAAATAATTTGATCAAGTATGTGTTTATTAACTTTGTCTGATTTATTAATCTAACTATCTCTCATTTATCACAGCTAAGCTATATATATTTTTGTATTAAGAGTTTGATTTGCTTTATTGTAAGTACATTTGAGCTAAGGAATCATGGGTATTTAAAAATTAAGTTTCCTATTTATACCTAAGTAATATCTTCATATTAAATTAGATTATATTTAATTTTTGTCAAGACTAATTGAATGATCTAACCTTATTTGTCATCTAGTACATTTATCTAGTTATTTTATGATTTAATTTCAGTGTAATTGTCATCACAGTATTCCAATAGACATTTTAAGGAGCTTGTACTCTGTATACTGCTTAAATTGTCCTTTAAAAAATGTAGTAATTCGAAAATTAGAAAATTTAGTAATTTTCTTTATTTTCTTCCTATAGGGTCTCTAATTTTTTATATATACCCGTTTATTTCCTGGGTTTATTAGCAATGTTTTAATGCTTGATTTCAAATTTTGAGTTTCTATTTGGTGACTTGTGAGAATGAAGTACATTGTCTGGCAGAGAGTATGATTGTGTTTCTTAACTGAGACATAGTCCCATGAAGAATTTTTCAGTATTTTATGGTAGGTAATGGCACTACTTCTTTGCAATGATGACAATTAACTTGAGGTTTAGATTTATCTCAACATTGTAAGGAAAGTTCTTCACTGTGTGACCACTCCTAGATTTCTTTACTTTTTAAACCTGAAAACATGCTTACTATTTTATTATTTAGTCACTTCACATCCACTTTGCAAGCTCTCTCTCCTCTCCTCCCAGTCCCAACCTCCCACCCCTTTTCTCTAATTCTTCTTCTACTTTAATCCCTTCTCCTCATAGAAGGGTAACCCCCAACCCCCTGGGTATCACCTTGTCCTGGAAACTCAATTCTCATTAGGACAAAACACATCCTCTCCCACTGGGGGCAGACAAGCCAGTCTACAGAGGAAAGGAGTTCAAAGGCAGGCAACAGAGTCCAAGACAGAGATAGCCCCTGCTACAGCTGATGGGAGATCCATATGAGGAAGAAGTGGTACATATATGTAGGGGACCTAGATCCACTCTTTGGTTGGTGGATCAGTCTCTGTGTGCTCCCATGGACCCAGATTATTTGACTCTGTAGGTCTACCTGTGGTGTTCTTGACCTGTCCAGCTCTCTCAATCCTTCCACAACACAAAACTCCCTTACCTCTGCCTAATGTTTGGCTTTTGGTTCCTGCATCTGTTTCCATTAGCTTCTAGATGAAGCCTCCCAGATGATAGTTGTGCTAGGCTCCTACCTGCAAGTAAAACAGAATATCATTAAGAGTATCAGGGACTGGTTCTCTCTGTGGGATGGGTCTCAAATTAGGCCAGTCATTGGTTGGCCATTCACACAATCTCTGCTCCTTCTTTATTCCTGTCTATCTTGTAGGCAGGGAAAAATCGGGGTAGAAGGTTTGGTGGGTGGGTTGGTGTCTCCCTATTTTCACTGGAAATTCTGCATGACTACAGGAGACCACCTCAGACTCCATATTTCCCAGCTGCTAGGAGTCTTAGCTAGAGTCACTGTCATATTCTTTTAGAAGACTTCCCAGTCCCATGTCTCTGGCTTGTCCCAGAGATGCACCTCCTTGAATTTCCATTCTCTCAGTCCTCTCATAAACTACCCTTGCTCTCCCATACCTGACTCCCCACCTCCTTTCCCTTCCTCACCACCTCTCCACTCAGTTTTCTCCCTCCATTCAACTATGGTATCTACTTTATTTACCCATCTGAGTGAGATTCAAGCATCCTCCCTTGGACCTTCTTTGTTATTTACCTTCTTTAGGTATGTTAATTACACCATGGTTATCCTGTACTTTATGGCTAATACCCATTTATAAGTGAGTACATACCATTTGTGACTTAAAAAGAATGCTTTACCACATCAAAAGGACACTTGATCAGTTATATTCATAGCAGCTTTATTCATAATAACCAGAAAATGTAAACCATACACACACCCCTCAATGGAAGAATGGATAAAGAAAATGTGATACATTAACACAGTGGAATATTACTTGGACATAAAAAATAAATACATCATGAATTTTACAGGCAAATGAATGGAACTAGAAAATAGTATGCTGATGAAAGTAACTCACTCTTAGATTTGTAAACTCTCTTTATGTCAAACATGCATTAAATTTTGTAAATATTTTATATATGTCTTTACAAATTATTACTTTCTCTTTTAGTTGGTTCATTTGGTTAATTAAATATTTTAATGAGATATCATTTTGATGTATGGTTTCTACAACTTGATAAATTTTAAAGGATTTGACTTTAACAACCTTTATCCTATCAACAGACAATTTTCCAGTAGGTTTCCAAAAAATCAGCATAGACTAATTATTTCTTGAGTTCTTTAAATACATTTTTTCTTTCAGGGATGGAAGGGTGTAAAAGCTCTTGCTGTTCAAGTTTGATATTTTCCTCATTATCTTGGAACAGACAGTGTAATACATTCAAGTTTCAGTCTAACAGGACATAAATGATAGTTAAGTAGAGCAGCTGGATTTTATTAGTCCAGTCAGAAAAGGGGTAAGATGCTACCTGGCTATTGGTATCCTCATAAGGCACTGCACCATTTCTATCTAAGTGCCTTAACATATGTCTTGGAGCTTCTTGTTTGTTTGTGATTGGCCATCTCCATGGGAAATTGATGAACTTAACATGATGCTTGCACTTTTTGAGCAGTAATTATGTGACCAACATTCCTTCACATCTTTCTACACCAATGTGCTGTGTCCCAGCTTCTAGATATCAGTACTCAATGTTATTTTTCCAAAGAATATTTTAGTTTCTGGATTCCACCTGCTGTTTAGAAGGTAAGACAGGACAACTAATAGTTTGACATATAAGTTTTCTGTCCTTTATGTGTATTAAGCAGGCATTTGTCACACTGTGTTAAATATCTTATGTAACTTTTAAGGTAAATAAGCTTATTTGGTTCCATAATTTTTGGTGTTTCAGTCCATCACTGGCCCCTCCCAACTTTTCCATGGCCCCTCCCAGTTACCCTCCATCAACCACTCCCATGCACTATGCTAAAGAATTAGTAGCCTCTTTTTATTGTTGTTGTTGTTGTTATATACATGTATGTGCTGAGACAATTTTTATTGATGAAGTTTGGTATATGGTTTTAAGGCTGGTCATTTTGCATTAGACAACCAATAAGGGGCTTATCTTGGGAGAGGCTGATTTTTCTTATTCTCCGAGTCAAACACCAAGAAAAATTTTCCCTCCCATGTTAACATGTCCATTGATAAAACCATTGTTCCAGTCTGTTCAATGCAGCTAATTCCATGAAACTTCACAGCAGGTCCTCTGGTATTTTGATAATATTTCCAGCCCCTTCCCAACAACCTTCTCTGAGCCATAGGTGTGGGAGCTATGATGTATATCCACTATGGCTGGGATCCCACAATATGATGACCTCTCCTTCCAAAGATTTCTAAAGCAGTTTATCTGTTTGAAATCACTACTGTTGTTTCCCTTTTAATCACTTCGTTATTAGTGGTAGGAAGTTTCCAGTCCAGAATACTTCTTGGACAAATTCAGCCTCAGCTTTCTTTGTCTTCCCTGCCCTATAAGACACAAAGAGCAATTGCCCTGTCCTCTGCGTGGACAATCCTCATTCAGATTTGACATTACTCTTCCCATTTCCTTTTATAAGATTAATGTTTGTGATAAGTTAGCATGATCTTTGTTTGAATCCTGCCAGATTTATTTAACAACCACAAACATAGGCATAGAACTCAGTTCAAATATAAATAATTCTGATGAAAAGATAGTGAATTGCTTTATCTAGATGAACAGTCTTCTTGCCCATTCAGTACAATCTAAAAGCCATTAGCCTCCACCTCTCTTATGCTAGCCCTGTGGTTTGGCATAGGGCCATAAGGAGTAAACCAAAAACACATGTGATAATGAGGATTCTATTGACGTGTTTCCCCTCTGTGTAGCAGTATAGACAACAGAATGTTGAAGAAAGCATCTTCTCCTGTGGTTATTTCAATTGAATAAGCATAATTTTAGCATGAAGCCATTATAGAAATGCTTTGGTTCTGGGAAGCTGTATATTAGAAATATGATGAACGGGTTGGAAGATGTTCAGCACTGAACATCAGGAGTAATTAAGGGAATGGAGAGATTGATTTATGAGAAAAGATTAAAGGAGCTCAATCTGTTTAGCTTGGCTAACAGACAACGAAGTAGGGGATATGGTAATTGTTTACAAGTACTTACAGGATGTAAATATCAAGGCTGGGGGAGAAATGCCCAAGCTGACATCAGAAAGCTTGAACCACTCCCAGTAATAAAGAGGAAATTGATGTTGACAGCCATCCAGTGTTCACTGATAGCTGAGGCCTTTAGGCAGAAACTGTCTCACAGGACAAAGTGAAAAAGTAAAATCTGGGATATTGAAATTTGGAATGGCAGTTTTTTTTCATCTATTGCAGTTTCACGTTCATTATCAATTTTATTCAATGATTATTTAAGCTGCACATCATCTGTGCTAATGTGAATTTCTACATGGTTCAGATGAACCACAATATTCTTGAAAGATATTACATAAAGTTTTATAAACATCTATTATATGTAATTTTATGCTCAAGATAACTTTAAAATGTTCAACTTACATGTTTTATCTACTCTTAGAAATGCTATATTAGTAGTAATTCTACACTCAGGCATTGCAAAGTGAATAAAATATCACTAATATGTTTTTTCACTCACCTTACTTTTAACAAATGCCATCAAATTTTTCTTTAATTCCAGCAATATAGGAACAACTATCCTTGATTAATGCACAGATAAGAAAAATTTTATGTCTGTACCTTTTTATTATAATCATACTAAAACCTAGAAAAAAATATTTGTTGACTTTTGAAACCAGTTTTCCTGAAGCTCAGGGAGGATTGCCTTCTACTTGGTGTGCATCTAAGGGTGACTTTGAACTCATGGCCCTCTTGCCTCTGCATCTCAAGTGCTAAAATTAATTACATGTGTCACCAAACATAGATAAACATTTTATGTGTCATTTATTTATATTTTTCTGTAACACTAGAGATTAAGCCTTAGCCTCAGACCTGCCATGGTTGGAAAAGACATGAAGATACTTTGTAAGCAAATGCGAAGTATCTTGAAACTCTCTCTTTAAACAAATAATCATGGTTAGAAGATAGTAATTCAAATAATTTCTTACAGCTAAAATGCACCAATTAAAAAGTAGTATGCCATCTTAGGTGTTAATTGAAATTTATAGTAATATTATAGATATCTTTCTTAAATTAACAGAAATAATTTGAGGTAACTTACACGAATTTAAGATTGCTTTATCTAAAACCATAGAAACATGAAAGTTAACTCATAAATAGGTAATGAAACAGGTTTATGAATAAGAAAATATATATTTCTAAACTAAAATAAGTGAAATGATTTATCACTATAGCAACTTTAATATACCTGGTATATATCTGTAGATGTACATATGCATTTAATTTTCTATGTTTCTACCAAATATAAATACCTATTCCATCTTTTTATTTTACTTGTATTTTAAACCCACACTGCATACTTAAAAAATATTTAGGTGGTGTTTTTTGTTTAAGTTTTTTTTATACTTTATTTACATTTCAAATGTTTTCCTCTTTCCAGGTCGCCCCTTTGGAAAACCCCTATCCCATCCCTCTCACCCCCCTCTGGGCCTCTATGAGGGTATTCCCCCTCCCACCCACCCACTCCCATTTTCCCTCCTTGGCATTCTCCTATACTGGGGCATCTAACACCCTCAGGCCCAAGGGCTTCTCTTCTCCCATATGGCTAACAAGGCCCTCCTCTGCCCCATATGGGGCCAGCACCATGTGTATTCTTTGGTTGGTGGTCCAGTCTCCAGGAGCACCAGGGGGTCAGGCCAGTTGACACTGTTGCTCCCTCCACAGGGCTACAAACTCCCTCAGCTCCTTCAGTCCCTTCTCCAACTCCTCCATCTAAGACCCCATGATCAGTCCACTGATTGCTGTGAATTGAATATTGGGTATTCCTATCTTTGGGCTAATATCTACTTATTAGTCAGTACATGCTGCATTCATTCTTTTGTGACTGAGTTACCTCACTCAGGATGATATTTTCAAGTTCCCTCCATTTGCCTGCAAACTTATTGAAGTCATTGTTTTTAATACCTGAGTAGTATTCCATTGTGTAAATATACATTTTCTGGATCCATTCCTCTGTTGAAGGACATCTGGGTTGTTTCCAGCTTCTGGCTATTATAAATATGTCTGCTAGGAACATAGTGGAGCATGTATCCTTATTACATGTTGCAGCATCTTCTGGGTATATGCCCAGGAGTGGTATAGCTGGGTCCTCAGGAAGTATTATATCCATTTTTCTGAGGGTCCACCAAACTGATTTCCAGAGTGGTTGTACCAGCTTGCAATCCCACCAGCAACAGAGGAGTTTTCCTCTTTCTCTACATCCCTGCCAGCATCTGCTGTCACCTGAGTTTTTGATCTTAGCCATTCTGACTGGTGTGAGGTGGAATCTCAGGGTTGTTTTGATTTGCATTTCCCTGATGAGTAAGGATGTTGAACATTTCTTTAGGTGCTTCTCAGCCCTTCTAGTTTCCTCAGTTGAGAATTCTCTGTTTAGCTCTGTTCCCCATTTTTGATAGGGTTATTTGGATCTCTGGAGTCTATCTTCTTGAGTTCTTTGTATATATTGGATATTAGCCCTCTATCGGACATAGGATTATGATTAATAAAGGACTTTTCCCAATCTATTGGTTGCTGTTTTGTCCTATTGACTGTGTCCTTTGCCTTACAGAAGCTTTTCAGTTTCCTGAGGTCCCGTTTGTCGATTCTTGATCTTAAAGCATAAGCCATTGGTATTCTGTTCAGGAACTTTATGTCACCATTTAAAATTATGCTTTTTAAAAATTTACATTTGATTTAAGGAATATTTAATTTGAATGAAATAATAAAAAGCAATATAAATATTATCTCCAATGCTTGGAAATATTAATTTTTATATGAAATTGCTACATATTTTTCTTATGTATGTCAGGATAAATAAAATAATTTAAAGTATGAATGCATATTCCACAGCATATACCATATACACACCACAGATATCTCTCTCTCTCTCTCTCTCTTTTTCTCTCTCACACAGATACACACACATACACACACAAAAATGCATGCATGCATGCACACACACAGACATGTGCACATACATTATTAATGTCAAACAAAGGGGTACACATATATATCATCTTTCTGGGACACACAAACCAACACACATTTTACTATCATTCATGTATACATACTATCTTTGCTTCTGTCTCAGACTCACACTTTGTCTCTCACAAGCATTCACATTGTCACTTTTTCTCATATATACACAACTGTGCACACAAACATCTATTGTACACATAGACCGACATTTTGTTATGTCACACACACAGAGACATAACTAGTTTGCACTATGACTATATAGAGAACATTTCTCCTTAATTGAAAGTTTCTGAGGTTTCAAATCATACATAAAGATTCACAATACATTTAATCATATGATTTAAAAATAATTTAAGCTAAATGGAGAATTTTATATAATGCACAAAAGCATTCCTTTAGGAATACTATACATAGATAAAAAGAACTATTACAGCTTTATATAAAATATATTATAATTTGGGCTGTTAAATTACTATGGAAATGCAGCACTAAGATTCTAAGTTCTCATAAAATATACAGCAAACACTCATTTACTTGTCAAATTATAAAATTGTATGTGCTGACTTGTAGATGAACATTTAAATTAAAGTGAATAACACAACAAAATGCATACAATGCCCAAGTTATGTGTACAGAAACATTGGCATACACCACAATTACAGGAAAATAGAGAAAGACTAGAGCTAGCAAGCTTTCCTTCTGTGAAGTCATGTAGAAATTAATAAGCTACACACATTTCACTAACTTAGATATATTAAAGAAGATATTTAACATGTTCACAGTATTACTTGGCTATCCGATCTCACTTCTTACATGTCCCTTGACACATCTTTCAAGAGATTTATACAAAACTCCTTCTTCCATGATTAAGAGTGTAGTTTGAAGGATTACAACCACTTTTCTCAATCAAACTTGATTTATGTTAGATTCTTTGTATAGTGTCATGCTCTAAGAAACACTTGCAAAGTCCACATGGATTCATCTATCCTCACAATGCAAAGTAATGAATGATATTTACTCCCCGCAGTGAAGACCATAATTCCAATTTTTTTTAAATATTGTTGATATAGAATGGAATTACTATCTAATATCTAAGAATTTCTTCCAAGAATTAATGAAGGACTGAATAAAAAATGAGGTGTTGCAAAGAAGAGTCAGTTGGTAAATTATGCAAGCAGAAGTATAACTGCAGTTCCATTGAACAAATATAAAAGTTGACAGGGCTACATTCTCTTTAATCCCACAATTTTCACAAGGATGTGGGTAAAGACAATAGAATCCATGAAAATCTCTCTCTCTCTCTCTCTCTCTCTCTCTCTCTCTCTCTCTCTCAACTATGCTAGCTGAAATGGTGAGTTCTAGGTTTAGTGAGAGCCCCTGTCTCCAAAATAAGGTGGCCAACAGTAAATCTGGACACCTGTTCAAGTTTCATTTAAATTTCTATGATAAATATCATGGAGAAAAATAACTAGCCATAGAAAAGATGATTCACTGTCTAATTCCAGGTCACCATTTACTATGAGCATGAGTCAATATAGGAACACAAGCAGTTTGTCACGTCACATACAAAGTCATGAGCAAAAAATAAAAAACCTGAATGTACTCATACTACTTGCTTGTTTTCTACTAGCTCTCTTCTGTCTTGTATAGTTCAGGGCTTAACTGCTATCTTTGAATGATGCTACCCATAGAGGTCTCTGTCATTCCATATCAATTAACAATCAAGGCATTTAGACATTCCTGCAGACAACCTGATCTGACTAACCTCTCAACTGAAACCCTTTTCCCAAGTGATTCTAGATTGTAGCAAATTGGAATTTAAAATTAACTATCAAAGTAGCTGAAATCACTACATACACAGTCACAGACTGGCATACTTATTCACATATGTACACATAAATACATACACCATAAACACATACATGTAACATAAACATACAACCCCATTACTTCCTAAAACATCAAAACTCATTGAATATTGATGAATGTAATGCCATTTCATAGAAGATAAATACTCCCAGATTATGTACTAATGCTAGACTGTGAGGGTAAGTGGATTTGTCTAAAATCACATTAGTGAAGTGTCTTAGATTGCCTGTACCATAAAATCATAGGGAGAAGGGGTTTCTTAATTTTTATGGTTTGAGAAGCAGAGCTCAACATTAAAACGCCACCTTCTACTGAATGTCATTTCAATTTTTGGCTTGGAGGATTTCAATGTTCCCAAGAACTTCAAAATTCCTAGATGCTTGAAGCTCAGTTTTTAAATTATGTGTGTTATCACTTGCTTGGTTACTATCCAAACTACAGCATGGTCATATAGTCATAGCATATGCTGATTGCTTGATCCCATATTTACTTTGTAAGTATAGAGAGCAATCAGGAGCATAATAGTCAGTGAAATTTCTTAGTGACGTTTGTGTCCTTATACATAAAGTATGACACTGGAATATTTTTTCAATATTAAACCAAGATGGTCAAAAGAAGGCCACTTCATGGGATATATGTATAAGGGATTCAGAAATAAAATTATGGATCTTTCTAAAACAACATTCTCAGTATTGAATCATAAAACTGATATTCAAAAACGAATGCAATCCTATGTATCTAACTTCTATTTCGCTAAGGAAATGCATGGATGGTCTTTATATCCCATGTAGATAACAGAGGCTTCTGTTACTGATTAGGGAGTATTATTTGTCCCAGAGCACACTCTGGAGTGTGACTTATTGTAAAGATCTGCTAGACCAGATTCAATATTTATGGAAAAACTTGTCTGCTGAAGAGTCTGGAAAATATATGTTGAATTTGAATGAAAAAAAAAAAAAAAGACAAATGGTTTAAACCTGTTTTCATTGTTTACCTCCTGTTCAAATGTTTAACAGAGTTTTTAGAGAGGAAAGACACATTTCTCCTGTGTTCTAATTCCAGGGTCATAGGGTCTTGGAGAATCACTGTGGTGAACATCTTCAGGCTAAGGAAAAATTGCAGAGATTGTATCCTATTACTATGAAATGGCTACTCCTACAAGCGACCTATGGCCTGTCACTAACTCTATTATCTCACTAAAGATGACTACTCTATCATGATGATTCATTTCCCTTCAGCAATATATCCAACATATTTCTCGAACTCTTAGAATTTTGAAATTCTTAGCATTTCTTAATCATATTCCTATTATGGATTTGAACTATGATTGTAAGACTAAACACTTATCCAAAAAATTCACTGAAATGTAACAGTAACTAAAATGTCACAATAAAAGAACTGAAAACAGCAAGTAAAAATCAATAGCTACATGAGAATGCCAATTTGCCTCACAGAGTTGTCTGATCACTCCAGAGTGAAGGGATACAAGTGCATAAAGAAATTGGTCTTGGTTCTTTTCGGTGAGTCATTCCTCAACTTGCACATGTGGCACTACATAGATTATGTCATACTTCTGAGATTCTAGGCCCATTGGGATTTTCTGAGATTAAATGGAATGCACACAAGAGAAACCCATAAGCCTAGGGCTTCTACATCTGTAAAGTATTATAAAACTCATGTCTTACATACTACAATCTGCCAAGATGATATCTTATCATCCTACTCCACTATCTTTTAGGAATTAAAAAAAGAACAGAAACCACTTTTTTTCCATTTTATCAAAGTCCAAGAAAAATAGAGAAAATACAAATACAAAAGTATGATAATTGAGATTACAAAAATGTAATAAATGAGCCAAAATCTAAGAAAGATAATACACCTTGGATTAATGTTTGTGTTGCAAGAGGGTGAGATTGAGGTCAACAATTTAAAAATCTTGTCTAAGGCCGCACAGGGACTAAGGGGGTCATCTAAATTCTCATATCTGGTTAAACTCAGTGGTTCTATGGCTGCTGTGGTTGACAAGTTTTCAAACCTCCACATAGAAATGAATTGTTGTAACTAATTCAGAGCAGGAGCTGTGGGCAATACTTTTGCTGAGTGTGCTTTGTTGACATAAACAGGATGAGAGTTTACACTAGATCAGCACAAGCCAGGGCTGGGAGGACACATGTAAGTTTATTAATTGCTTCCCTATCTCTGAAAAAGTTTAGAGTGTTGAATGAAGCAAGACAGCCCTCTATTAATTCATGAAAATCAAAGAACACACCTGCTAGAAGGAAGCTATGGGTAGGATGCTAAAATTGGGCAGTTTGATCTGTAAAATAGGATTGGAACAGATTTTTACTAATTCTTTTAAATATTAATTCAATAATGATCACTTATGTAGACTAAATAAATCATTTGATCTAGCAAGTAAAACATAGAAATATCATCATATGGGGTTTGAACATGTCCCCCCATGAACAAGGGGACATTTGTGTCACCTTGAAATAGAATGTAAATGAGAAGGAAAAGCCTGGTAGTAGAACATGTTTGATATGTCATATGAAAGATGACATCAGCAGCGATCAACCAATGGAAAAATAACTTAGAAAGTTTGTTATGAAATAATGTTTGAGCTTCTGTTATTGCCACACAGACCAGAGTCATGTCCAGGTAAGAAAAGTATTTCTTGGTGATGGTATATGCACTGTCTGGATGTGTTTCTCCTTATTGGAAGGAGCCTTCCAGGTTTCCCTTGGGAAATAAGGAATTCCTATTTAAGCATCATGAATTGAGATAGATTTCTAAAGCCCATCATAACTCCACTAAAATAACTCAATGAATCCCAACTTCCAGACAAAGAAAATTAATCTGGGGAATCATGCAGTCAGAAGTCTTACACTGTCATATACTATATACTGTTTGATCAAATGGTTAATCAGCCTGTGTCTACATTAGCAGATTTTGAAGGAGAGGCTTTCATTTTCTCTGGATATTGTGTTCTGAGGTTTGAAACACAGAGACAGCTACAAACATGTGGTTCCTTTAAGAAGTCCAATGTGAAGATAGTATTGAGCCCAGAGGAAAGGGAAAGAAGATTGCAATGAAATGGAGCTTGAAGCCAATTGATGAAGTTGGAGTTCAGAAATCAACCACATTTAAAGCTAATGCTTTTCATGAACTATTCAAATAAGACAGCAAATCGATTTCTTTTTTGTTTCTTTCATCTTCCAGTATCATTAGAGTCTTATTCTAAACAGTAATGTAAACAATTTCATTTTTCATTTATGAATATAGAAATAGCAACAGTGCAGTTGACTGGGTCTCTGGAAATGAAATTTCTGTGCCTGCTTCATCTACAATTTACTAATATGCTGAAAAAGTTGTGACATTTATCAGTGTGGTTTTTACCTTTTCTGCTTGTTTTCCATTACATCTTCATGCTTTTCTCTGTATCGATCCCCTCCTTGACACAACACTGTTAGGGCCTGGGTTTTGAAGCATGAAGAAAAACATTATCTCATCTTTAAGGATTTTATTAAATATAAGAGTAACAGTGAAATAAATACTTACATGGAGTACTGTTTTTGATATTCTAGAGTCTCCATTCAAGTAAAATGCTGAAAAAAACTCAGAGGCTTCACACAATCTTTCTGTAGATGCTGTAGACTAATCAACATGCTGCAAAAACTATGGTTAATTTTATTACCACATCCATTTTCTTAATTCCTGCACTAAAGACATTCTTCTCAGTGGTTCAACCACATGGTAATTAATACATATGATGTTGGTCCCTCTCATTCCTAATAAATAGTGGACTCATCATAATCTACTCTTTTTTTGGGTTTTTTTTTTTTTGTATTTTTTTTTTGGTTTTTTTTTGGTTTTTCGAGACAGGGTTTCTCTGTATAGCCCTGGCTGTTCTGAAACTCACTCTGTAGACCAGGCTGGCCTTGAACTCCAAATCCTCCTATCTCTGCCTCCTGAGTGCTGGGATTAAAGGCATGAACCACCACTGCCCGGCTCATAATCTACTCTTGGCAATCTCAAGTTTTCTTTTACACATCCATGTTTGCCAAGAAACATACAGAAAAATACTTGGAGCATTTCCACAAGGTCAAAGAGACTTTGGCATTCCATACTTAAGATGAAAGTCCCTAAGTCAGCACAGCTGTATCCTAATAATGTGAACCCTATACCCAGGTATAGAGGAATAGTATTACTACAGAGGTGGAGAAGAAGAGAAGTACTACACTCATGCATGATTCTACATATGCCCATATTCTTACTTTCACATTATGTATGCCATAATACTTCTCATATTTATAATAACAAATTATGAATGTTTTATCTAACATAAACATTCAGGATTTAAAATATATTTTTGGCTTACAAATAAATCACAAGTGTAGTTTTGTAAATGGTCCAGATTATTAGATAATTCTAGAAATATTTTATGACTCCTTAACTTACCACAAAATATAAACATACAATTTCTATGTTTAAGTAAACTATGAGAATAGTACACTAATGTTTATTAAAAAGACCACAGATACTATCAACTTCACACTATAAGGATGTGTTTTACTAATTTTTATTAGCATATTTTCTTTGTATAATGTGATAGGTCTGGATGACTTTTTTTTACTCAAGTACAACATGTTCTTTGAAAATATGAACCATCAAGATTCTGCCCTGTCTTCCTCCCTAAATTACCTAGTCCACTTTTGTGTTCCAAATAAACAGTAGAGACATTTCTACTTTAAGGTCAAATATCCAATCGAGATGACCTACACAGACAGTGGAATTGGAATATTACCTCTCTCTTTCTGTCTATATGACTGTCTCTGTCTCTGTCTCTGTCTCTGTCTGTCTGTCTCTCTGTGTGTGTGTGTGTGTGTGTGTGTGTGTGTGTGCATGTGCATGTTTATGGTGGGTCCTCCATATGAGACAAAATGTAAACTATGTGTCTTTGTATGTATAAATTATTTCATTATATGTTATATATATATGCTACAGTTGATTATACATTCATCTGGTGAAAGATGTTACAGATACATACATAATCCTATAGTGACAAAATTTCATTTTAATGGAAATCTATATATTCATCTCTATCTCTATCTAAGCTATATCTATATCTATCACATATATATATATATATATATATGTGATATATATACAAAAATGTGTACATGTACACTGTATACACATTTGATTATACCAGATGAATATCTGGTGGCAGACAATGTCATGGTTTGAGTGAGATGCTTCCCATGAGTCTCAGGCATTTAAATCCTTCACCCCTAGTTAATGACCATTAGGGGAGAAAATTGGCTTTGTTGTACAAATTATTTCATTGGGGGTGGCCTTTCTGGTTTCAACCCACTCAGGCGATTTTGAGTTAGCTCTCTCTGCTTGCTGTTTGTAGATAAAAATGTGAGCTCTCCACTGTTCCATGTGCCTGCTGCCTGCTTTCTGGCATTGTGTATTCTCATGGTTCTTGAGCCATAATCTAAATATACTTTTCCTTCTATACCATGCATTGGTCATTGTGTTTCACCAAAGCAATGGAAAAAAAAAAAAAACTAAGACATACAACTAGTTTGATCCCAGAACTTGACTATTTTCAGTGGAAATATAATAAAAATGATTTCCCTATAGTGTGCTAACATAGATTATCTAGGTATCTTCCAAGATGAGATATATCTCTATCTTACTGTATTTATAGCCTTTGTGTTTGCTTCATTTTATTTTAAACAAAAATCTATAATAACTACAGGTGGAGTACATTCATGTTTTTTGAGATTTTGAACACAGTTACACTATTTTCTAACTTCACATTTTATTTTTTTAATCAACTCTTCTCTAACACAATACACCCTGACCAGAGCTTCTCCTCCATCTACTTCTCCCAGTTCCCCTCACCTCTCCCTTTCCCCCATATCCATTACACCCTCCATCTCCCACAGAAATGAGTGGGCCTCCCATAGACTTCAATCAAACACTATGCAACAAGATACGATAAGACCAGGAATATGCTGGTAGAGTTTGTTGAAGTAAATGGAGGCAGGAGGATCATGAGTTTGAGACCAGCATGGACTATGATAATACTTCCTAATTATTTTCCTAATTCCTAATTCGTTTTGGACATATGTCAACTGTTCTTCATGGAGGACTGTTATTTCAAGATTAATGATTTTTGAAAAATACATGGTGCCTTGTATTTTGTAATGTTTATATTTTTCAATGTCATTTGTGTATCACGAGCTAGCTGGTAAAGTGAAAATGTGGATGGAAGTTGATAGTATGCGGACTACTGACCTTTCATTGAAGGGATCTAAAGAATTTTGGAGTTATGTGCTGCAAGGTCTCTGGAATGTCTAGGAACTCCTTGCTTGCTAGCCCTAGGAGCTATGTGGACATTGGAGTCTGTACATCTCAAATGATTTCCATAGTGGATTTTTTTCTTTTTTTTTTTTTTGGCAAGCAATCTAGAGGGCATGTATCCTACTGATTCTTTTGATTTTAGATTTATAAATTTAACACAAGCCACAACTATCTGGGAAGAGGACCTTCAAATTAGAAAATACAACCTGAGAGATCATCTGTGAGGCTTTTTTAAAAATTAATGATAACCATGGAGGAATACAGATTATTTTGTATGGTGCTACTCCTGGAAGGTAGTCCTGGGTTATATAATAAAGAAAGTTAAGGGAACTAGGAGAAGCAAACCAGCAAGCATCATTTCTCCATGGCTTCTGCTTCAATTCCTGCCTCCAGGTTCCTACCTTGAGTTCCTGCTTTGGCTCCTCCAAATGAACTATGACTCAGGATAAAGCAGGTGAAATTACTTTATGTTATGGTGTATTATCACAGTAATAGAGAGCATTAGACAATTTGTTTTCTTTATGTCCTTACCTTCATTTATTGCTATTTGTTTCTTTATAAAATAATAGTCAATCTAACTGACACGAGTTTAGTCTTCCAGTATGATTTCAAGGTTAGGTAGGATCTCATCATCTATAAATGGGGATAATTGAGTTCCTCCTTTCCATTTGTATCACTCTTAGTTATGTTCATGGATTATTTCTCTGACCAAGGCTCTAAGTATCATATTAAATAAGAGAAGGGATATTTGTTATTTTTCAAGATTATAGAGATAATGTTTGAAGTTTGTTATAATATCTATATTTTTCCAAATTTCATATATACAAACACAAATTTTATAACTTCCACATTGTCTATGGGCCTTTGTAAATTCATGATATCTTATTCTATGAACATTCTGGTTTTGTGTACAAATACATATACACCACATATGCATTACTTACTTATACAGATACACATATACAAAAACTACTGAGTTCATCTAGTGTGGCTTTTATATTCATGTTTGTTGTTGATCCCTTGGGATTGGATAACATACTGGATACTCATTCCTGTAATAAACTATCTCTCTCCCAAAGCATCCTTCAACTGCCTATAGTTTTCCATGTAGGAGTATAACCTTGTGAAATGTTCTCCCAACCCTGGCAGCATGTGGAAAGGTGTCATCATTGCTCAGTACGTGTTTTGGCTAACATACTGTTGAATTTTTTATGTCTATAGCATCTGGATCATGGCTAGGGGACACTATTGTGCTATTACTATACCGGTTCTCTGGTTCTTAAAACCTTGGTTCTTTAAGAATATTCTCTGCACCTTGCTTTTGATACTTTCATAGATACATACAATACATTCTGAGTATTTTAAGCCCTTAGTTTGTCTAATCACCCCCACCATTATTATGCTCTCTTTTTTATCATTCTTTAATTGTTGACATGCCTGTTCTTCTGTAAGCCCATTGCACAGTCAGTCAAACTGCTGTGAGATCAGGACAGCACTAGCTGTACCATGCATATAGAACAGCATTTTGTAATTCCTGTAATATAGAATTGAGCAGATTCTTATCATATTCTATCCAAAATCATGTTTTTTTTCAAACACAGTTCACAGCAACACCTTCTTAAGACACACTGTAAGACAATCATGAGATGAAAATGAATAAATCTTATGCCAAGACACCCAATGTGGACTTACATGGACTTGGAGGATTTAACCTGTTTTATTCCATGACTTATTTTAAAAAAATATTTTCTTTATTTACATTTCAAATGTTTTCCCCTTTACAGGTCTCCCTTCAGAAATGGAGTATCCCATCCCCCTTCCCCTGCCTCTATGAGAATGCTCCCCCACCCACCCACTCCTGTCCTCCCACCCTGGCATTCACCTACACTGGGGAAGCGAACAACCTTAGGCCCAAAGACCTCTCCTCTCATTGATGTCCAAAAAGGCAATCCTCTGCCACATATGTGGCCAGCGACATGGGTTGCTCAATGTGTATTCTTTGGTTGGTGGTCCAGTCCCTAGGAGCTCCAGGAGGTTTGACCTGTTGACACTATTGCTCCCTCCATAGGGCTGCAAACCCCCTCAGCTCCTTCAGTCCCTTCTCCAACTCCTCCAACATGAACCCCGTGCTCAGTGCAATGGTTGACTGTGAGCATCCACCTTTGAATTTGTCAGGCTCTGCCTGAGCCTCTCAGAAGACAGCTCATCATGCTTCCATCAGCAAGTAGTTCCCAGCATCGGGGACCCCCGAGCTCACTTCCTGTCATCCACAATATTGTCTGGATTTGGTGGCTGTATATGGGATAGATCCCCAGGTGGGGCAGTCTCTGGATGACCTTTCCTTCAATCTCTGCTTCACACTTTGTCTCCATATTTCCTCTTGTGAGTATTTTGTTCACCCTTCTAAAAAGCAATGAAGTACCCACATTTTGGACTTCCTTCTTCTTAGGCTTTGCCTAATATCCACTTATCAGTGAGTACATACCATGTGTGTTCCTTTGTGACTGAGTTATCTCACTCAGGATAATATTTTCAAGTTCCATCCATTTGCCTGTGAATTTCATGAAGTCATTGTTTTTAATAGCTGAGTAATATTCCATTGTGTAAATGTACCACATTTTCTGTATCTATTCTTCTGTTGAGGGACATCTGGGTTGTTTCCAGCTTCTGGCTGTATTAACATAGTTGAGCATGTGTCCATATTACATGTTGGAGCATCTTCTGGGTATATGCCCAGGAGTGGTACAGAAGGATCCTCAGGTAGTACTATGTCTAATTTTGTGAGGAACCTCCAGACTAATTCCAGAGTGGTTGTTCCAATTTGCAATCGAACCAGCAATGGAAGAGAGTTACTCTTACTCCATATCCTCAACAGCATCTGCTGTCACCTGAATTTTTGATCTTATCCATTCTGATTGGTGTGAGATGGAATCTCAGAATTGTTTTTATTTGCATTTCCCTGATGACTAAGGATGTTGAGCATTTTTTTAGGTGATTCTCAGCACTTCATGTTTCCTCAGTTGAGAATTCTGTTTAGCTCTGTTCCCCATTTCTTAATAGGGTTTAAGTGAAATAAAGATATACATTGAAGGCTTAATAGTTTATTTATCTGCACCCATAATTTATATATATATATATATATATATATATATATACATATATATTAATCATATATATGTATATATATATATGAATGATAGAAAAGTGTATATGTGAAATAATGCAGAAGAGATAAATATAAAAGGATTTATATGTGCTTGAAAGAAAATAATGTTGTATGAGAATATAAACTAATATGCATTAATTTATGTTTTATGTTTATACAAATAAAAAATCTATAATATATGCATTTGATGAATGATGCATTCAGATGATCCTCTAGGGGAAGTTGTGGGAATGGTGATTCTGTGATAGTCCATTTATCTCAAGAACATAGAAATAAGGAAAGTGCACCACAATGCTAACATCTGTTTAATCTTGGGAGTTGGAGTACAGGGGTCTGTTTTGTTATTTTCTGAATCTTGCCATATGTTTAAAGTGGTTTGTAATTAAAATAATACACGGATGAGTAGGAATTATTCTGGTAGAAAAAGACTCAGATTGCCTTTGCAGGCAGAAGGCAGCAAATGAGGGAGAAAGCTGGACAACAACAAAATATTTTCAGACAAATGTACAAATAATTTGGCATGATTTTGTTTGAAAGGTCTAGGAAGGGATTAGGCAAGGAGTGGAAAGAATAAAGTAGATTTGAGTTTGGCAGTTATGAAGACCTGGGTATTATTCTATCACATGTGGACTTCATGGTCTATGTAATGAGTAGCATAGCTGTTCCAATAACACTGTTCACCCTCTGATTTCCATAATGCAAATGTAAGATGCTAAGAGTAATCTCTGTGATTAATTTATGAATTTGATATGTGGACATTTTCCACATGGACTAATGCAATCACAAGGACCCATGCAGAAAGCAAGTATAAATCAGGTAGGGAGAACTTATCTTAGAAGTAATTCAAGGATTGTCTCTAGTTCCTACAAGCTAGGACACACAGCTTCAACAAAATGGCCATGAAGGTTTAGTGTAGAGAGACTTGCAAATGTATAATGTCATTAAGATTCACTGTTTTTGAGTATTAATGTAAGGCGACATATTTAGAGTTACTTACAAATGGCAAAATTGTGTTTCTAGACTCTTGTTCTCCTAGGTAATTGAGCTCAGGTTTGGGTGCTAACATGAAGGATCCACATATTCAGATGACTATGTGGAATAGAGCAAATGGAAAATGTTTAAGAAAATAAAAAGCAAACACACTAAAATTATAGTACAAAGATTTCTGTTTGTTGTTGATTGGATATGTAAAAATTGTACAAGAAAAAAGAAATGCATGGCATTTCGTTGTTTACTAAGAAATTTTTAGATAAAAGACAGTGCCATAGGAAATGCTTATAAAGAAAATGAAAAATTGAAAGTCACAATACACTGTTGTGTGTTTATATTAAAGGTACAAGGAAGATAAAAACTGTTCCTTTTCTTTTTTCTGAAATGAGTTAAAACTTGATACATGGTTAAATTGTAAATATGACTATTTACAATGATGATGTAGCACTGACCTACATTCCATGTACCTGAGCTTATGTTTTAAACATTATTTCATTAAATCATCAGATAGGACAAAAAGCACAATGAAATTAATGAATACTATTTTGATAAGAACTTTTTCACTAATTAGTTATTTTGTTAAAAGTTGTACTGCTTTTCATTAAAAAGCATGGTACAAGTGTTTTCAAAGAAAAAGTTAAGTGAAAATAGACAATAATCAATAACTCAAATGCACATGTACTTTTGTTTTAGAATTATTGTTACTATAGTTGTCAATGAATAAGTATCTTGAATTTTAGAAAACATCCCTACATTCCTCATAGCATATTTATCATTCAGTCATTTATATAAATATTTATATATTTTATTTGTTAGACTATTTTAGCTCAGCTTTTTTTTGCTATGATAAAATACCATGACCAAGAGAAACTTGGAGAGGAAAGGGTTTATTTATTTATTCTGCTTACCCTTCTTCATCACAGTACATTACCCAGGGAAGTCAGGGCATGGACTGAAGACAGTAACCTGGAAGTAGGAAATGATGCTGAATGCTGCTTACTGTGTTTCTGTGTTGTTTGCCTGCCAGTCATAATTTGGCACAATTCAAAATGGGATAGATGCTCCCACATCAATCACTAATTAAGAAAATGAACTACAGACAGAAAACTAGCCAGCATGTAAGTAAACAGTATAACTGAATATAAGGAGCCATGACTCTTACAAGCTAATTACTTACCTTCCATATTTTCCAATTATATATATATATATATATATATATATATATATATAATAGCAAATACAATTTTAATTATCATAAATATCAAAACTAAACAACCTACAAAATTTGAATCAAACATACACGGTGCAAACTTAAGTCAGCTGCTTCCACAGTGAATGAATAGCTTTGCTCATAAATGTGCCTTAAATAATTTTATGACCATTAGATATTTTGCTATAAAGCTAGAAAACTGATATGTATCTTACCACTATAATGAACTTGTGATTATCTATTGATTATGTTAAATGAAGATGGTCAATATTTAAGAATGGAGAGACAATTTATAAAGGACATTTAAAAATATTACAAATACACTGAAATAGTATAGTATACTTTGACTTGTGCTATTTCACATGTCAACCTGGCCAAGACTTCTTAAATGAGACAGAATGCCTAAATCTGGAAGGTTCTATTCACCTAGGGAAGATTTAAAGGGCAGCCTGTAACTGATAGTGACTTGTTACCAATCTGTTTCTCTGTGTTGAGTGTTCAGCTCTGATAATTAGCTGCTTCTGATTTTGTATAAATTTTATAAGTAAAGAATAACTATGAAATAGTTTAAGTGTTATTTGCATCTATAACTATAGTTTTCTACTATAAATATACCTCAAAATGTTAGCCTACGAGAGATTTAATGTGTTTGTGTGTGTGTGTGTGTGTGTGTGTGTGTGTGTGTGTGTGTTATAATCAAGGCTCTCCATTATTTAAGCAATAAAAATTTATGGAAACTGCTAAAAATTAAAATTAGTACAAACTATGAAGCATTCTTCTGTGATCTTATTGTTTATAATGTTCAGCAACTTAAAATACAGATCAAACAAAACCACAGTGGATAAACAAAATTTGAAATGTTTTATCATTTTTTAAAAACATGCTGAATTTTACTTAGTTATTTCAGATATAACTTCCAGCATTCCAAATATTCAAAATTAACAATTTGAGAATTAACTACAGACCAAAAGAAAAAGAAAAAGAAAAAAGTCACGTTTGCCCAAACTTATTGAACTTTCAGCCCGTTTAAGATGATGTCACTGTTACTATCTTAAACAATCAGAATGAGTTAATTAAAGCCAAGGGCTTGTAACTGTTACACTGAGGTGCTATGTGCTCCAATTGCTTCCTGAACATCAGGATCTATCCAGAGCCTCATATTTCACTCTATTTTGCACTATATTTGTACTATCCAATCTTTGATGCATCATTATATTTGGCATAACGTTTTTAAAACTCTAGAATATACTAAACTTTTGTTTTTAACTTTTTTCAAAATGTTCACTACCAACAGTCATCCTGTTTCAGATCATCCTACATTATAAGTAATACAAGCCTTTCAGACTCATGTCCATTTTATTAGCACAGAGTCACTAAAGTATAGCACTTTGTATTGTTAAACACAACAGATGTTTCATACATCTGTTTGAACAGCTTGCTTTTGAAAAGTCATAATATGTAACTTTAGTGTTTTGAAGATAACCTCCCTTTAAATTATCATGTGTTTCATCAAGAAATTTGAAATGAATGTTGTCTCTTTATTCCAAATGACATATTACCTTTTCTTACTGGGATGCTGAGCTATATTTTTGTTTGTTTGTTTTGTTTTGTTTTTGTTTTTGTTTTTAAGACTGGGTTTCTCTGTGTAGCCCTGGCTGTCCTGGAACTTACTCTGTAGACCAGGCTGGCCTCGAACTCAGAAATCCGCCTGCCTCTGCCTCCCGAGTGCTGGGATTAAAGGTGTGTGCCAAATCTGGACATATCCACCTACCCTTTGCCCTATAGTTTTCTTACTTGTGCATATCTCATTTATTGTATTAAGTTTTGCCTGAGTTATTTTCATTTGCTTCAGACCCTTCTCTTTGCTTATCTGATAAACTATTTATTCTATATTAAGTGGCAAGATTGGGATCTTCCTAATGAGAAATTTCACTCTATAATTCTCGAATCAAATCTACTACCACCTCTCAAAGATACAGAAACTTGACTGAAACCAAGATCTTTCTATCACTCATTAAATACCCCATTATGTTGCAAGGCTAAAAGAAAGATATCTATCTATAACTTAGTCACGGGGCATCTTTAACAGTGAAGATGGCTGCTGTAAAATAATTTTTATCCAGCAAACTTGACTGCTGTGATAAGAGATCATATCCAAAGATATGATCCAGCTGAAATGCAGACATACCACACACCTTTAATCCCTATGGATGCAATGCACACCTTTTTCCCCCTCTGACTGAAATAAAGCCCAAACAATGATGTCTAATTGAAGAGCAGAGACAATGATGAATTAGAGAAATATTTGACATAATGAGTCAGAGATAGGAAATTCCCAACTCTTATGAGAACAGAGAGTCTATTTAAAGAGCAGAAAGGGATGTTTCAATTGAAGTCAGTAGTATTCAATTCAGTTTGGAGCAGTTCAGTTCCTGAAGTTCAGAGACAGTCTTTACAAGTAGAGAAATTCAATCAGAAGCTGAGAGAAGTCAATTTGAATTAGTCAGCTTGGAGAGGACTTTAGTCTGAACAGCTGAGTTGAACTAGCCAGCCAGAGTTCTTTAAGAGCTAGAAAGAATGAATTTATTCAGCAGTAAGTCTCAGAGGCTGAAACATTTTAGGCCTAGGTAAGCATACAGGGACTATAAGACTATCTGAAGTCTTCAAGGTCCAAGAGGAGATAAAAATGACATTTACATTTACAACTAGCAAAGGAATGTTAGGAACAGAGTCACGTGGCTTCCTTGTACCTGTATTTCAACAGATCATTGATCTTTGGCTGCTTAGACTTAAGACTTAGTCTAAGCTTCGACTTAGAACTAGCATCTGTTCAACCTTTGTAGATGACTCATTCTAGTAGAACTTGTCTTCCTAGTAGTTAGTTCTTGCCTGTGACACTGTTAAAGGATTAATAAAAGGCAACTGAGGGCTGGGCAGTGGTGGTGCACGCAGACTCCTCTCCTCATTAGGGGCAGAATTTTTTCTATTCTTTTTGGAATATTTATGAACAAGCCTGAGGCCAGCCCAGTCGATCAGAAGCACCTTCCATTTTCCTAGACTGCCTAATACAAGCTGTTATTTCCCCCTCTTTAATACTTTACATCAGCTCAGGACTCTGTTTTAGTCTGCAGGTTAGGTCTTCTTAGCTAGTCCACAGAAGTTACAACTGCAACCATTTCCCGCTGGTATCAACTGCAATCAGAAAGGCCTACTCTGCTGACCCATCTGTTCCCTGTTTGTTAGGCACTTCTTCCCATGCTTCAGCACCATAGAAGCCCAATTTTATATGCAGAACACACTATGTATCCACAAAAACCTGTAAACTGGGCCCACTGTCTTAAATGGGATTCTTAGTATACCCTAAGCAGAAAAGAAATCTCTTTTAAGTACTTATAGATTTTTTAAAGAACACTAATTAACAAGATGATACATATTTATGGGAAACTAAGAAAAAATAAAGGATAAGACCCATGGTTAATAGTCTGCAGATTTCTAATTTCCAAAGCCAATTCATAGTGCAAGAGCACATGGAATAAAGCTAATCCAAATGTGCCAAGTGAAGTCCTCTAGTGAGAGTATCTTATATAAACTACAATTTTATAAATAAAACAAAAAATAAAATGACATATTCAACTGAGGTGAATTAAATACATGTATTAATATATGATATACTGTTAAAATGTAAATGAATACAGATATGGACATATTTGAAAATTTTCCACACTAATAGATTTTAATACATTTTATATAAATATGTTTCATATTTGCATTGTATACATACACATTGTGTCCTAAAATGTTCTATGGTGCTTTGTGAAGATAGATGAAAAAAAAAAAAAATAAAATGTGGACTGTTTCAAAATTATGCAGACTTCCAGTTGGCTTCATCTTCAGAAGTAGATAAAAGGCAGCTCTCAGTACACAAGCCTGTCTGCAGCTTTCTCCTGAGTACATCAACTGAACTAGTAGCATTTTACTTAAGATAATTCCCTTAAATCAACATGACAGAGTTGTATCCACTACTCCCATAAGCTTTCAGGCCTTTATTCTTTTATTTCCTCTTATTTTCTATTTACTTTGTGGTTTGTGCAGGAGTCCTTACTATTATTATTTTTTATACTTGGTTTTCCCATCACTAGATCTTCTATGCTACCTCTCCCTCAGGTGGCCCTTCAAGAACCTTTTCTAAATGCACAAGGAAACAAGAGGGAAATGTCAGCTTTCACAGCTGGTTGGCAAGAAAACAAGCCTGAGGGAATGACAGAGCTTCCCAGCAGGCAGCCAGATCAACAGGGAGAAATGGGCACGGGAGCCAGAGTTGATTTGCTATCAACAGGTGCAGAGGAGCCAGTCTAACATTCCTCACACTCTGTATTCATCAAATAGTGCTCATTGAGGGCTCTTGCTGTGTTAGATTTCTATAAGGCTTGTGTCAAACTGATCAGAGGAATCGATGAAATAAAGACACAGCAAAGTGCATTTACAAATATGCTATGCTGTACAACTTATTTATAGCACTCTGGTTCAATTCTTATGATATTTTCTCTTTCCAAAACATTAAAGATGCCTAAAAGTGCATTTATGATGTAGTTCCAGCCACACAGATGTTATGATACTATGAAGACAGGATATTTGAGAAAAGAGATCAAGGCAAATTAGTGTACTCATTCTGCTCACCAGACATACAAGTATTCAGTGACATATTTATACACATGTTTAAATTTACATATAAAGGCATGCATGCATATAAACACAAGAATAAATAAACAATATACAATATACAATATACAAATCCACAGCATACAAATAAAACACACAGATACAAGAAAATTCAGTGCAAAGTACTTAGATTGTCTAGAGTACATTATAAAGAATTAAGAATTGAGAAACTTAGCATTTCATATGAGACTCCAAACAATCTCCAAACTCAGTAAGAAATGGACTTTTGAGTATGACAATTTATTCTGGATATTACTAAATATGTCTGTGGTACTCAGCATATACAATAAATACTAATGGGATAGGCTGATAATTTGAATGAGAGTATAGTGTACTTTTATTTTCTTTATGACTGCTTAATTATTTTGTGCAATATATTTATTATGTTCTTTCCCTTACCCAAATCATTCAAAACCCCCTTCTCTCCTGTCTCTGTCTCTTCTTCCTTGTCTCCGTCTAAGTCCAAAAAATGGAAAAATCATAAAACAATTCTTTTCCAGTCAAAATGAAGCAAGAAATCTTCTAAAACAAAACAAAACAAAAGACAGAGGAATTCATTTTGTGGGAAAACTACACCTAACAAGGAGCTTGTTGTATATTGTGTCCGGTTTCACCTTCCATGCTGGGATATTCGCCTGGTTTGAACCTGTGCATGTCTTATTCTTGCTTCCACAGCCTCCATGAATTCATATGTGCCTTATTCCTCTTGTGTCTGGGAGACACTTTTTCCTTAGAGTCATCCAATATGTTGGATTTTACCATCTTTTTGTCTCCTCTTTTGAATAGATTCCTAAGCATTGAAGAGAACATTTCTATAAGAACACTCCAATTAATAGTGTTCCAAAGTCTCCCAAACTATTCATACTGTCTAGTCTCTCTGTGTTAATTCCCTTCTACAACATAGAAAAGATTCTCCAATGAGGGTTAAGGAAGGTGCTAATCTATGGGTATATCAACAGGTCATTGTAAACAGGAGATGGTATTATGGAGAGATAAAGAAGAAACTAGAAGGGTTAAATAAGGAGGGGTAGGAAGAAGTGTACAGGAGGGAATATGAAGAGGGGCAACTGATGTTAAAAGCTTTTTAAAAAGCTTGTGGAAACCTACTACTGTAAAGACTCTTAAAATATATACATATATAAAGTGAATTAAATGTAGTCACATATGTTGGGAGAGATAATTCCCCAATTATTCATCTTGTTCAACCAAATAAAATATTCAGTGTCAGGAATGGGTTATATCATGTTTATTTATTGGCCAATTGGGTCCCATTGATCACTCCTCAAACATCATAGGCTGTCCAACAGAGAAAACAAGAGCTGATAACTAGCTAGATGTTTCACCACTAATGATTAGTGTTCATGATGCTGTATGTTGCCAGAGGAGAAAGGTTATCAATAATATCACCCACCTACAGTTCTAAAACATCAAGATGCTGCTAAAATATAGTAGAACAATAAAGTTACAAGTGTTATGGGAGTTACCAACCACTTTTAACCAACCACTTTTAAACTGGATTTGAACTGGCTCATTTCATGAGATAGAACCCATATCTGATAGTGCTAAAGTATCCAAGAACTTGAAATGAAATAGGTCACAGCCCTAGGCAAAAACCTACTACTACTATTACTACTACTACTGTTCTTCTAAAAGAATATATATATAGTATTCAAATCACATATTACATATCACAAATGATATATCAAATTATATATCAGATCAATTATATATCAATTGTGTGTGTGTGTGTGTGTGTGTGTGTGTGTGTTAGAAAGATACTGAGATCTAACCTTGACTCTACCCCTCACCAGCAGTATGGTCTTATGTTATTCAACTTTTTATAATATCAATATGCTAATTTTCTCAGCTATAAAAGCAACACATGCACGACGTGTTTTAATAAAGCATATATATTAATATACTGTTCACATCATATTTGGAGACTTTATCCATCAATGATCATTTTGATAACATAATCACAGAGAAGTCCAAGATCTGGATCAAATATGTCTGGGTATCTGGTGAGGGCCCTTCTGAGAGTTATGCTGTGACCACACATAGAAGATATAGTAATAACTGTCATTATTCAAAGTACTAATTTTTCATGGAGCTTCACTCACTTTACCTAACTATGACACACCATCATAAATCCATCATAGTAGTGGTTGTAATCACAACCTCCTAATTTTGGAAAGGCACAAATTTGGAGGATATCAAGACATATATGACAATTAATAGGTCAAAAAGGAAAATCCTATTTGCCTAACACCCAAACTCAGCGGTTACTTAACTTATTCATACTAACAAGACACATTTGATATTCTGTGGGATTTTTAATGAAAACTATGTTCAATCATGAAGAGGTATGTTTTTCACTCACTTGTATTTCAAATTTACTTGAAGAATTAATCAATTAGGGTTTTTGCTATATTTAGTAGATGTGTAGAAGCAATGTCTTGACTTAAAAAGTAAAATAATGTTTTCAAGTAAAAGCAAAACTAATGTAAGGAAAGATAATATAAGCAATTATGAAAATATTAATATTGAAATATAGTTTTTAAAAGGAAGAGATGCAAAATTATCTAAAATTATGTTAAATAATATTTAACTATTATAATAAATATTTAAAATAGTATTTGGGCATATAAATTATTTGTTCTACATGGTAATTTAATTAAAATCACTTATTGTATATAAAAATTGCCACAAACTACTAAATACGTAGAATGAGTTTTGCGATTTCTGATTTGGAGGTGTATGTTATATATCTTTTTCCTTGAAACTGAAGCCTTTCCTCTTAGAGGTAATAAGGCAGGTCAGGAAGCTCATAAACTCAAAAGAAACTTACAAGTCTCAAAAATTTTGTGAAATTTACAAGACTAGGGAGCACTCCTCAACCACTAGTTATATAGGCAGTAGCAGGTTGCTGAAAAATGTGTAGGCTTGCATGAGAAGCTGCCTATAGGATGCTGATAAAAACTCAAGTAAAATATCCTCCAGAGTGCCATATGGTCCTATAGTCTTGTAACTATCAATTGTCCCTTACCTATACTTCTGAGGCTGCCCTGAGAAATCTATTGGTTCACTAGTTGGCTTGGATGAGATTGTTTCTTTGGTCTATTATTGTCTTCTCTGCATGGATTGAATAAAAACACCCCATTTGTTGTCATACAATATGTGTAAATATGACTTCTAACTCATCTAATATATCAATTTTTTCCTAATTTATGTCTTATCTAATCAGATAAAGATACCAGAATTTGGGTTGTCATGTGGAAATGCTTGCCATACAACCATGAGGATCCAAGTTTTATCCCCAGGATTCATCTAAATATAAGAGGGTAACTTAGCAGTAATCTCAATGCTGGGAGATATTGACAGGAGAATTCAGTGGCTTGGTAGCTATCCACTCTAGCTCAATGTCCAGCTCCAATTTCAATAAGAAAACGTGATGCAAAAAGTAAATGTTATGCTCTGGCATCAACACACACACAAACATGCAAGCATAGATCACACATATACATATTTAGATCATTTAGATATACTATATGCAGGTACATCCTCACCATATGATAATTGTTTCACATACCTTACTAAAATTTATGTGAATGCTAATCACATTCTTTCAAAGTTCATATACCCATTTTGGTAGAATGGGTCTTTGTTTGTGACTGCAAATTACTATCTGTGCAAGAAGTGCAATATCACAGAATCATAACCAGTTACCCTTCAGTCAATACTAATGACTTTTCCCATCATTTTAAGCAAGCATATTTTTGGGCTTAATTTGTTTGATTCCATAGTATGTCTTAATGCTTGGAGTAGCCAGCTCTAGTTATATTTATTATTTATTGTTACATTCCTCAGCATCCTGAGCATTAGCCATTCTACACTGCAAAGTTCCTTGAAATATGTGCACAGTTAAAACTTATTTTCTGTAATTAATGAATGGGACTGCATGACTCAAATAATTTTTCTGTTTAATTGGAATATTATGTAGACTATATAACATAATATTTAAATAAAAGCATAACTAATATTTAAATAATTGACACTGAATTTTATAAATACCAAAACCTTTAAAGTCTTCAATATCACCCTCCCAAATCTGTTAAAAGATATACTATGTGCAAGTACTGGCCTCAGGTTTATTTCTCTAATTTCTTTACTCTTCATTGTAAATTGTAATATGACATAACCTATAGCTTGAAGATTTTGAATAAAGGCATGCTTCCTATTTAAGCCTGGACATGACTTTCCTAATTTTAGGACAGAGCTGGCTGCTATGCTTTGACTGTGAAATATCCTTCTGAGACTCATTACTGGGAGATGAATGCCGGCTAATGGTCTTCTTAGAAATGGTTGGATCTTGAAGACACTTGACTTTATTAGTCAATAAATCTCTGGACATATTTATAATATGCAGGTATTGAGATGTAAAAGAAGAAAGAAGGATTGAGTTGGAGAAAGAAGATCACTAAGAGTGTCATTGGGGTTGTTTACTTGTCTGGCATTCTTTCTGTATTCCTATTTTTCTGCTGTTTGTCCTACATGGATGAGTAGTGTCTAATATATGCTTCCTTCTTCATGATGTTCTGTCTCACCATGACTGCAATTCAGCTGAAGCAAGGAATACATATCAAAATTACTGAAACTGCAAGCCTAAATTAATATTTCCTCTCTTCAACTTATTTTATTTTTAGGTACTTGTCACAGTGAAGGAAGCATAATACACACTGAGTGTAGCTTCTTATAAAACTGCAAAGCTACCTTAAGGGGCAGTAACATCTCACATTTGCCATCTAGTTATGAAGGGCATTTTCCTCTGCTTCCTAGCCCTCTTACTTCAAAAGGACAAACTAAAGTTTGCTGACAAGGAAAAGTACTTTTACATAAACATTTGACAGTTTCTTGTTTAAGAAATCCTTACTATAGTCATTTAGATAGCCCAAATTATAGAGTCACATTTCTCTACTAAAACTACATTTCTAATAAATAAATAAATATTGCAATTACAATAAAATTTGTTAATCAAATTTAAGGTACATGCAATTTTCTTTAAAACAATACTAAACATATCTTTAATATGGCATAATTCTGAAAAAATGAGTATTTTAATTTTTGATATTTCCTTAACATATTTCCAGTATATTTTGTATACTCTTCACAAAAAAGTTTATTTCATACACTTAAGTCTTTATCACCTTTGTTTAACAATCAATAAACATTTATTTACTTTTTCCCTCTTTTATCCTGATTTCATTTTCTTCTCCCTATACTGCTTCTAGGTCCATCCACATCCCCTTTTATCTATATCTGCTCCCTTTCTGTCTCTCATTAGAAAACAGCCTTCAAACAGTTAATGATACAATACAAGATAAAACAAAAACTAAACCATTGGAATTAGACAAAGCAAATGGAAGGAAAGAATTCAATCAATAGAAGGCAAAAGAATCAGAGATAAAATGTTTGCACACTCAGGAATTCCATCAAAACACTAAACTAGAAGCTGCAATGTTGATGCAGAAGACCTAGTGTAGACAAGTGCAGGCCCTCTACATTCTCCCTTGGGTTCTGTGAATTTTTGTGAGCTTTGATCATGTTGATATAAAGGGCATTGTTTGCTTGGTGTCCTCCAGCCTCTCACAAGGATATCAACTACACACAATATAACAAACCTCAACAATACTAGGCATAAACCCTCATACCAAGGCTAGGGAAGGCAATCTAGGTGGAGGAAAAGAGTCCCACAAGCAGGAAAAAGAGTCAGAGACATTCCCACTCCCTATTAGGAGTACCACAAACACATGAAGTTGATAAATTTTATAACATATATTTACAGAAAATAAAATAGAAATATAACGTTGTCTCCAAATAAATGATCATTTTTGCTTAAAACATTGACTGATGGAATGGAGAAATGGCTAATCTGTCAAAAATGCTTATTTATCCCTGTCTTGCAGATAACCAGAAATCAGTTCCTATTCCCAACTACCTGTAACTATAATACCAAGGTTGGCCACCCTCTTCTGTCCTCTCCTGGCTCTTGCAAGTGTGTAATGTACAAGAACCCATTAGGAAAGACACATATACAGATAAACATAGTAATAAATGGATCTTTAAAATGAACCCTTGGAGCATAGAGAAATCTACTCTCTCAAATGAAAAGGACAGACATAACTCAGAGAAAGGCTGGAGAAGAGTATTTTGAATCTTGATGAAGAGAACTATCACATCAGGGCAACACTTAGAATTTGTTGGTGGAGGGAAAAGGGATGATGAGCATTTGAGGCTCTTCAGAAACATATAACAGAACCATGTCAGTATCATCAATACCTTCTTAATCAAATTATCTAAAATAGTCAAACACATAGAGTGACTTGTGTCACTCATAGGTAATAGGTAATTGGTAAATGGACAGAGGAAGAGAGAGATGGAGACAGAGATTCTCACCAGCTAGAATGGAATAAGGAAGCTAGACTGGCCAGTGAGCCCTAGGGGTCTACACTGTGCTACTTACCAGCATTGGAGTCATAAGCATATACTAGAACACAAGGATTATTTATTATTATTATTATTATTATTATTATTATTATTATTATTATAGTTATATTTTAATTAAAATATATTTTTCTCTCACACTATACATTCTTACAATAAACTCTCCTCCCTTCACTCCTACCTCCCTCTCTTCTCTCTTCCCCAGCTGCACACAGATGTCATTTCCTCTCCAGAAAATATCAGGCATCCTATAGACAACACAAAACAGGATAAAACAATACCATAAGGCAAGCTAAAAGCCCTCATATAGAGGCTGGACAAGGCAACACAACTGGAGGGAAAGAGTCTCAATTGCATGCAGGTACCAGCTTGCACTCTCTGTGTTCAAAGAACTGTCTGGATGTCCTTGGGAATGATTCCCTCTCTGTCATTGGATACATAATTTAAATGCAATATTTTCCAAAATTAATATATATTATAAATACTATAATATAATGACATTTTGAGATGATGTTGCTAATTTCAGCTTCATCATGATCAGTAATTCTGTTGGTGGTTTCAGTTGGTGTAGGGCTTATTCAGGTTGAACATATTTATAAATGGTTACATGCTTTATTGAAGACTATTTTTGTTTAATTCTGAAAATGAACAAAAAATACTATTGGGGAGTTCAATCTTTTATCCACTCAGCATCATAGTACTTACATGTTCTTTAGTTATATTTCTGATAATTTAAAATAATGCATACATACTTTGGCAATACATGTTTGTGATGGTAAATATAAGAAGAAATTGATTCTATCTCTTGAAACTCTAGTACTACTTACCCTTAAAAAATAAAGTCAAAAGCAGTGACACCAAAGAATCTTTAAGGTAGCATTTATGATATGAAATATGTTGTACAGGCTTCCATTTCTATGAATATGGTGGTAAAACACACAATGCCTCCATTGCTCAACAGTGTGGGTATAATTCACAACCAGCATTGACATTTTATTTTCATTTCTTTCTATTATAGGGGGAATGTACATATGTTCTACAGTTAAAATTACTAAATAAAATTTATTTGTGGAATAAAATTCTACTGAAAGACATTCTTTGATTATTAGATTAACATTTAGTTAGCAATTAGTAACATTAATTCAAAAACATTTTTGTAAAGTATTTCAATATTTAAATGAAATACAAAGGAACACGACTAAAGTAATGCAGAGAAAAGGCATTTAATAATTTTAAGGAAGTTGAGACGTGATTTTTATGTAATATGACTTGTAATATATCTATATATACTTTTCAAATGCTCTAAATTTCCAGAAAGTCATGTCAAAGTTATAGCATTATCCATGGTTTTGAGAAAAATAGTTAAAAAATGTCTCTAATCAATGTTATCCTAAATTAATGACTTTTAAATTTTTTTCTAGAGCAATTGTTTTCTTGAATGTGATTATAAACCCACTCTAAAACTACCAAGGGAGAAAGCAGTATGGTGTTATATGAGGTCATATTTTCTAAATGGAGAGAAATCACTTAAGATTTTTTGCAGAGATCTATCAAGAATAGGATAGCAACATAGTGCACTCTGCATTATGTCTTCAAGACAATTTTATGAGTATTGCTAAGCTGGGTAAAATTCCTGAAACAAAAATATCTTTGTCCTCCCAAATCATTATGATCCAGAATTCATTTTTAGAATATTTTCCCATAATCCATCTGAAAATCTCATAAGGTTCTGGGTATCAAACTTGCAATGTAATTGAGGTCATATTAACTGTCTTAGTCAGGGTTTCTATTCCTGCACAAAACTTCATGACCAGGAAGCATGTTGGGGAGGAAAAGGTATATTCAGCTTACTCTTCCATGTTGCTGTTCCTCACTAAAGGAATTCAGGTCTGGAACTCAAGCAGGTCAGGAAGCAGGAGCTGATGCAGAGGCTATGGAGGGATGTTTCTTACTGGGTTGCTTCTCTTGGCCAGCTCAGCTTGCTCTCTTATAGAAACCAAGACTACCAGCCCAGGGATGGTACCAGTCACAACCACTCCCCCCACCCCCCACTCCCTTGATCACTAATTGAGAAAATGCCTTACACCTGGATCTCATGGAGGCATTTCCTCAACTGAAGCTCCTTTCTCTGTGAAAACTTCAGCTAGTGGCAGGTTGACACACAAACCAGCCAATAAAATTGACTCCTTGTCAACTTGACACACAAACACATAACCATTAAGCCTCGACCCTTCCTTTCTTATTCATCCCCCAAATCTAAATAACTTTAAAAGTTCAACAGTCTTGCATATTAAAAGTTCAATCCATCAAAATATCCAATATCTTTTAAAATTCAAGGTCTTTTAAAAATTTAAAGGCTCTTAACTGTGGGCTCCACTAAAATACCTTCTTCCTTCAAGAGGGAAAATTATCAGGGCACAATCACAATGACTTCAAGCTGTACTACAGAGCAGTAGTGATAAAAACTGCATGGTATTGGTACAGTGACAGGCAGGTAGATCAAGGGAATAGATCGAAGACCCAGAAATGAACCCACACACATTATGGTCACTTGATCTTTGACAAAGGAGCTAAAACCATACAGTGGAAAAAAGACAGCATCTTCAACAAATGTTGCTGGTTCAACTGGTGGTCTACATGTAGAAGATTTCGAATTGATCCATTCCTATCTTCCTGTACAAAGCTCAAGTCCAAGTGGATCAAGGACCTTCACATAAAACCAGATACACTGAATCTAACAGAAGAGAAAGTGGGGAAAAGTCTTGAACACATGGGCACAGGGGAAAAGTTCTTGAACAGAACACCAATGGCTTGTGCTCTAAGATCAAGAATCGACAAATGGGACCTCATGAAACTACAAAGTTTCTGTAAGGCAAAAGACACCATCAATAGGACAAAACAGCAACCAACAGATTGGTAAAATATCTTTACCAATCCTACATCCAATAAAGGGCTAATATCCAATGTATACAAAGAACTCAAGAAGCTAAACTCCAGAGATCCAAATAACCCTATCAAAAAATGGGGAAGAGAGCTAAACAGACAATTCTCAACTGAGGAAACTCGAATGGATGAGAAGAACCTAAAGAAATGTTCAACATCCTTAGTCATCAGGGAAATGCAAATCAAAATAACCCTGAGATTTCACCTCACACCAGTCAGAATGGCTAAGATCAAAAACTCAGGTGACAGCATATGTTGGTGAGGATGTGGAGAAAGAGGAACACTCCTCCATTGCTGGTGGAAATGCAAGTTGACACAACCTTTCTGGAAATCAGTTTGGCAGACCCTAAGAAAAATGAACATAATACTACCTGAGGACCCAGCTATTCCACTCCTGGGCATATACCCAGAAGATGCTCCAACATGTAATAACGGCACATGTTCCACTATGCTCATAACAGTCATATTTATAATAGCCAGAAGCAGGAAACAACCCAGATGTCCCTCCACAGAGGAATGGATACAGAAAATGTGATACATTTACACAATGGAATATTACTCAGCTATTAAATACAATGACTTCATGAAATTCACAGGCAAATGGATGGGGTTGAAAATATTCTGAGCGAGGTAATGCAGTCACAATAGAATGAATATGATATGTACTCAGTGTTAAGTGGTTATTAGCCCAAAAGTTCGAAATACTCAAGAGTCACTTCACAGCAACTGTGGGGCGGAGGGGGAGGTCCCAAATGGAGGACTTGGAGAAGGGACTGAAGGAGCTAAGGGAGTTTGCATCCCCAGGGAGGCAGTAACAGTGGCAACCAGCCTGACCCCCGATATTCCTGGAGATTGATCCACCAACCAAAACATTCACATGGAGGGACCCATGGTGCTGGCCACATATTCGGCAGAGGAGGTTCTTGTTAGCCGTCAGGTGGAGGAGAGGTCCTTGGGCCTGAGAGTGTTAGATTCCTCCAGTAGAGGAGAATGCCAAGGAAGACAAGAGTGGGTGGGTGGGAGAATACCGCCATAGTGGCAGGGGGAGGGGGGTAGGAAATGAGGAGGTTCCAAAGGGGAGATCTGGAAAGGGGGTAACATTTGAAATGTAAATAAAGTGGGAAAAATCAAAATTAAAAAAAAATTCAAAATCAAATTCCAACTGTCTAACGTCTGGGATCCACTCACGATCTTCTGGATTCCTCCAAGGGCTTTGAGTCACTTCTCCAGCTCTGCCTTTGTAGCACATACCTTGTCTTCTAGGCTACAGCTGCCTGTATTCCACTGCTGATGCTGTTCTTGGTGGTCATCTCATGGTACTGGCATTTCCAAAACTCTGCTGTCTTCAGCTGCAACTAGGATTCAATAATAGCTTCTCATAGGCTCTCTTCATGGTGCAAGCCTCAACCTCTTTACATGATCCCTTCAGTCCTGGGCCATCAATTGCAATAGAGGCTACACTTTCACCAATGGCCTTCCTTGGACTCTCACAGTGGAGAGCCTCAGCTGTTCTTCATGACCCCTTCATGCCTTCAAAACCAGTACCATCTGGGTGACTCTTACATATTACCAAGTCCAGCCACATCACAAGGCACAGTCTTGGCTATCTCTGGAACACAGCCTCTGAGCTCTCAGAAAACACTTCCCAGAAGATTTCACCTCAATGATGCTAGTCTCTTCTTAATCACCACTAATTTCTTTGCTCCAGCTAACCAGCATCAATAGCATCAAGATCCTACACATCCCACAGAGCTCTTAACACCAAATATCTCTTCTAGGTCAAAGTTCCAAAGGCCTTTCCCAGTCCTCCCCAAAACATCGTCAGGTTGTCACAGGAATACCCCACTATTCTTGTACCAATTTGTCTTAGTCATGGTTTCTATTCCTGCACAAAACTTCATGACCAAGAAGCAAGTTGGAGAAAAAAGAGTATATTCAGCTTACTCTTCCACGTTGCTGTTCAACACTAAAGGAAATCAGGACTGGAACTCAAGCAGGTCAGGAAGCAGAGGACATGGAGGGATGTTTCTTACAGGCTTGCTTCTCTTAGCTTGCTCAGCTTGCTCTCTTGTAGAACCCAAGACTACCAGCCCAGGGATAATACCACCCACAAGGGGCCCTACCCCCTTGATCACTAATTGGGAAAATATCTTACACCTGGATCTCATGGAGGCATGTCCTCAACTGAAACTCCTTTCTCTGTGATAACTCCAGCTTGTGTCAAGTTGACACACAAAACCAGCCAGAACACTAACCTTAAATTTTCTGAAGATAGACCTAATGTTAGTGAGTATGTATGGGAATATCTTCTGCCTTATTTTCTGACTACTGTTTAAGGCTTCTCAAGGTCCTTGATTGACCGTATGGCTCTTGATTGACACAATCTGTTGACACAGGGTTAACATAGTATTTCTTTTTTTAATTGATGTTTTATCATGTGGGCTAGAATCAGAGATCTTCAAAGATGTATCAGGTTTTATACAGAGAAAGAGTTCTTGTGTTATCTATTAGAATTCTGTTCTCCAATTCTATTGCCCATGTCTATCTTGTTCATGGATATCACAAAATATGGTGAAGGCCACTAAACTCGACAGGCATGTGAGAGAAAGAGAATCATGGTTTGAAGGACCTCAATTTTGGTCTGCATTAATCCCATAGCAATCATTGTCTAGAAAGAATTCTTCATTTGTGATATATGCTAATATTGGGATTAAATTTTGAGGTTTTGTTTACTGGTCTGTGATCAAAAAGAGACTGTGTTGGAAAGCTACACAAATATTTTGTTGCAGTCATTTGTGGACATTCCCAAATCCTAAGTTGCATGAATATTCACAGTGATTCACTCTTTACTAAGGAAAAAAATGTATTGTTATTTGTCAGGATTTGTTACATGGGCCATTTTTATTCCTTACTGGGTGGTGATATGTCTGCAGCAAGACTTGGCTTCAGGCCATGATCACAGCAGCAGTGAGAAGAGCTGCTCTTTGGGAGATGACATGTCATATTTGGTGCATTTGAACAGAAGGCCTGGCTTCAGCTTACTGCTCAACTGAGTTTCCAGACACTCTCCGGGGTACACTGTTGGAAAGGCCATGGGCCAGGACTGCAACTTCTGCAAAACACTCAAGCTCAGTTAATGATATTTCTGGAAATTCTGGGTTAAATTTTTTAAATGTAAAAGAAAAAAATAGAAAATGTGACATCTGGAGAAGTAATTTACTCCTGAATTATTGCTTGGGAATGTTTAAGTGATCAGAAACATCCAGAGGGAAATGTTAACACTGACTGCTAAATCTTGGCAAGGACCTACTGATGTGTAGCTCTAACCTCATGCCAAAACTAGGGCTGCAGAAGGATACAGAAGGTGTGACCTTATTGCTTCAAGTCATTTGTAGTCATTGAGTAAATCAGTTGCTGATGTCACTGGACTGTGGCCTCATGGGGCATAAGCTGTGTTATATTTGCATTATTTTCAAAAATAGTCTTGACCTGCCTTAGTAATCTAGGCCAAAGCAATACATTTTGGAGTCATTTCTTTTTCAGAATGTAGAGGGCAATCACAGGTGAAGAAGAGGTTACCATCAAAAACTGCAAGATGTTGGAGCATCTTCTGGATATATGCCCAGGAGTGGAATAGCTGGGTTCTCAGGTAGTATTATGTTCATTTTTCTAAGGGTCCACCAAACTTATCTCCAGAGAGGTTGTATCAACTTGCATTCCCACCAGCAATGGAGGAGTGTTCCTCTTTCTCCACATCCTCACCAACATGTGCTGTCACCTGAGTTTTTGATCTTAGCCATTCTGACTGGTGTGAGGTGAAATCTCAGGGTTGTTTTGATTTGCATTTCCCAATAAAGACACATGTTCCACTATGTTCATAGCAGCCATATTTATAATAGCCAGAAGCTGAAAACAACTCTGATGTCCCTCCACAGAGGAATGGATACAGAAAATGTGGTACATTTACACAACGGAATATTACTCAGCTATTAAAAACAATGACTTCATGAAATTCGCAAATGGATGGATCTTGAAAATATCATCCTGAGCGAGGTAACGCAGTCACAAAAGAATGAACATGGTATGTACTCACTGTTAAGTGGTTATTAACCCAAAAGTTTGAAATACTCAAGAGTCACTTCGAAGCAACAGTAGGGCTGAGTGTGAGGACCCAGGTGGAGGATTTGGAGAAAGGACTGAAGGAGCTGAGGAGTGTGCAGCCCCAGGGAGGTAGCAACAATGGCAACTTGCCTGACCCCCCGATAGTCCTGGTGACCGACCCACCAACCAAAGAATACACGTGGAAGGACCCATGGTGCTGGTCACAAATGAGGCAGAGAAGGGCCTTGTTATCCATCAGGGAGAGGAGAGGCCCTTGGGCCTGAGGGTGTTAGATCCCCCAGAATAGGAGAATGACAAGGAGGGAAGACTAGAGTGGGTGGGTGGGTGGGTTTGAGAATATCCCCATAGTGGCAGGGGGAGGGCGGAGGGAATGGGGAGGTTCCAAAGTGAAAAGGGGGAAATGTAAATAAAATATGAAGAAAAAAGAAAAATAAACCCTGCAAGATGTGGTTTGCTCTACTTTCTGGATCTTCAACTTTCCTTAAAATTTATGAAGATTCTGGCAGTCATCTGAAAAGCGGAAATGTATCAGCTATCATCCTATTTCCTTTTACCCCTCTTGCACTAAAGTAACACAAGTATAGAGTATTTAGCCGTGGACACACACACACACACACACACACACACATCTAATGGAGGAGAAAAAGGTGACCTTTAACAACCTACTTCTCTTCTCAATTGGAGAAGTGTTTCATTCACTTCAGGTATTGCAAGTTTAAAATCTTTCTTTAGCATAGTTTATAGGTAGCATACTCAAATTTCTTAAGTATGTGGCTCATTGTTTTTCAGTCATGATTAAATCAGGTGACATTTCTCCTGGACAATACAAGGTGAAGGGTCAGCATTCTCAGCAGTCACTCAAAGGGAATTTATGCAAAAAATAGGGGATTTATTCATTATTTTCTCTGTTGCTATCATAAAATATGTGACAAGAACATTCTAAAGAAGAAGAGAATTTTAGCAGGCTTGTGAACTGAAAGAATGTTCCCTACCCTGGAGGTAAAAGGATAGAGGCAGGGCCATAAGGAATCTAACCACAATGTGTCTTGTGTCAAGAAGCAGAGAGAAATGTATACTGTCATTTCATCTTCTTTGTATTATTAGTCTGAAGCCTGTGTGTGGATGGTGTCCTCTATATTTTGAAGGGATCTTTCCTTTTCAGTAACACCTCTCTGGGGAAAGACTCACAGACATAGACAGAGGTGTGCATCTTAACTAATTCTAAATCCAAGTATGTGGATCTTAAAAATTAGCAATTGCAGTTGAACTTGTGCATTTCAGCATTTTAGAAAGGTAAAGGAATAAAGAAGAGTAATGAAGAAAGGAAAGAAACAAGAGAAAACTTAAAGAAACAAAAACATATGAAATTTATACATGGAAAGAATTCTTCAGAGGGAAACTCCTGCTGTTTAATAAATCAACATATTTCACTAAAAAACACAGCATGAAATTATTTAAGGTAGTTGATCATACTCTTTCATTCTGTTTCTTTTGTTGTTGTTGTTGTTCCTGATAAGTAGGCTGCAAACCTCAGGAGGTTTTGTTTATATAAATTATGTCCTTTAATATTATTTTAAAAGTTGAATGTAAGAAAAACTAAGTGCTTATTAGTTAAATTTTCAAATAGTATTTGCATCTTTAAGAGACTCTTACTTTATTTTTGACTCTGGGGGCATTGTTTTCCATCTCAGTAAGTCTATTTTATATCTCTTTCAAGGGTATATAATTTAGTTCATGTATCTACCATGTATTCTCTGTTGAGTTTACTTTCAAAGATTGAAATATATGAAAAAATATAGCCTCACACAATAAGTAGTTGAGTTAAAGAGGGCATTTTAAAGATTATTTTGGACAATTCTGGATATACTCATATATACCATCATTTGACAAATTACAGTTTTTAAGATGTAGTTGAAAATAAATTAGAAATTGTTACTAATTCTGACATCTTTTACATTTAAACTCACTCATTTATCTTATTTTGCTCCTCAGAGTGATTATTCACCTTTGTGGTGTCATGTGCAAAAGACTCTGAAGCCTTGTTTTCCAAATGCATTTATTATATAATATCGAGCTTTACAGGTTTATTTCATGATAGTCTCATCAAAGAATGCTTAAAAATTTGATATTTGATATCTCACAGTGATAGATGCAATATGTCTAAATGCTTAATTTTCCACTTGAACACAAAATTTTTTCATTGACAATAAATTTTATCAATTCTTCCTCTGTTCTTCCCCAAATTAACAGGTTAACCTTTGTTATTCACCATGAAGAAAACGTGATGTTGCAAAATAGCAACATCAGAATAAACAGATAATCTATTTGTCCTTCATTCAGGAAAGATGTTTCTACAAGGAGGAGCCAGGGATAGCAGACAATGCATATAGCCTTTGACTCACATTAACATGAGCCAGAGGATTATCAGGAAACATATTGATACACTATAGTTTTGCCTTCTATATTTTGTTACACATAATATAACTATTGTCTTGATACTTAATACAATGATATTCTGTGCCACAATTTGTATAGTCTTAATTTTTGCTTCTTCCCCCTATAGGTTCTTAGTTTTGAAAAATGCAAACGTTGCTAGCAGTTACATGCCACTCCCTTTATTCTGAAAACAACATGTGTTGATCTGCCCATTTTGGTCTCCATATATGATACATAGTGGAGCCAAGAGAATTATAATCAGTACGTTATTTGTAAAATGGGAGAACAAAACCTCTACCTTCTTTAATGGTCAATCTAATATTTGTGTTTTAAAATATAAATTCTCTACTCCCATTATCTCTTTCTATGACATATGTACAAATAAAAGCTACTAAATATTCAGAAATTTCATACAACAGAGGAGCATCATATACTGCTAATTAATTCAATAATTACTTCTAACTTATCAGAGTTTAGCTGCATAAATTCTACATCTACTTGATTTTCAACAAATATTTTCTGAAATACTCATATTCCCGTTAGAAGATAAAATATTTTATATATATTTACACACACACACACACACAAACACACACACACACATACCCTGGGGGGAAAATACATATATACATGTCCAAAATTGATCCACAAGTGCTTCCCATAAAGAGAAGACCACTAACTGATGTCATATTCATTATAAACCAACAGTGTGGAAAAAGCAACTAATCCATCTACAAGTTTTGTAAAGGTAATTTGTTTTGAAACAAGATCTTGTTGTATAGCCTAAGCAAGCCCCAAACTCATGGTCCTCCTAGTTCTATATCCTCATGGCTTTTGAGCATTATAGAAGTGTATCATATTGAAATAACAGTACAAAAAAATACAATAAATACTCTAGGATTACTTCATATCTGACAAAACCTGAGCATGGACATACACCTATGCACTCAAAGTTCTCATGGTTTCTTTAAACCTGAGAATACTGGGAATTCAAATTTCTTAAAACCACAGTGCTGAATTGCAGAATGACTTAAAGATAAATATAGTTTGATTTTTATCCACTAAAATATATGATTAAAAGCCTTATACTCAGTGTTGATTATAATTTTCTTGTTCAGTTGCATATGCGTATACTGCACATGAAAATTTAACAAAAACATTTTTAAATATATAAAAAATGTTTTTTAGTTCTTTATTACTCAAAACCATTTGTCCACATTTAAAGTAACACCGAGTTTATTTTCCATGGAGAATAAAAAAAATAAGTAAAAATCTAAAAAAATGGCTTCAATTTCCAAATTTGGTTTTAAATAGTTGTAACTACAGCAATAATTGAGTAGATACTAAATATATGTTTGTGTTATAATAAGCAAAGTGAAGAAAATGATTTAAATATTCCAAAAATATCGCAGGCTATAATGACTATAACATAAAAGACACAATGAATACCAGATATGATATGCTTACATGCTAATCAACTTCTCAATTTAGTGAACCCTGGTCTCAAGCAGGAAGATGAAACCCACAGATGGTGTTAGATTATACAAGATAATTGTGCCCAAGAAGCAAACAAATATTTCATTCCAAGGTGCCATGCAGTGAAATTTCTAACATCCCTGTGTATTTAGGGGGAAATTCCAACTTAGAAGAGATCTGTATATGTCTCCCATAAATTATCTGAAGATTTTAAAACCTTTTAAGTAAATGCCACATTCAGCATTATACTGAAACAGTAAAACTGATGGCAGCCACTGACTTGATGAGCTTGATGTGTTTCAGTTAAGGAGGCACAACCCAGAAGGCCAGCACGAAAGGCAGTATTCCCCAAAATTGAATGCAACGAGATCAAACACTCTGCTTACTCCACCCAGAGAGTCTAATCTTGATGATGTGTTGTGTTTCTTCTGAATCATATGAGTTTGTGAACAGTGACAGTAACATCATACAATGTAATTAATTCGTTAAAGGTAAACAAATCCCTCTTGGTTCTCTTAGGCTTTGTTTTTTTTTTTTTTGTTTGTTTGTTTTCTTTTTTTGTTGTTTTTTTTTGTTTTGTTTTTCTTGAAACATAGCCTGTCTGAGTCTACCTCTAAGTGGAGTTACCAAAAGGCTCAACTGAGACCACCCACAATGCACAGCCAGCATCAACATAGGACATAGGTTTCAAAGAAGAATAGTAACTGGATCCTTAGAATTAAAGTGTTCCAGATTATCAAAGTATGTCTGAGCAAAAGTAAACTTCTATGTCCTTCCTTGGACTATATTGAGATCTACGTAATTAAAATATACCAGAATGTAAAGGTAATAATTTTATGTAACTGAACTTGTAGTGGTTTGTCTTATAAAACACTGTCACAAAGAGTGACAGTAAGACAGATTATAGTTAACAGACCCAAGATTAGGGAGTTACTGATTTTCAGAAGTGTAACCAGTCTCTATGTAGTTGTACCTCATGCCTAGAAGCCATGCCAAGGTATTGAGAAACGAAGTAATGTATTGTGAAAATTTATCCAATAGCAGACTAAGGGAGCCTTTCCAACTAACTGGGATAACAGATGACTACAGATTTCTTGTCACAAGTATATAAAAACAACATAGATTATCTGGAAGTCAGAGCATCTGCAGATGAATTATCAAAACTATTAAATGGGCAGAGTAATATATTAGTCCAAATCCATAAGAAAATGGAATCATGTTTTGCAAGAGGATAATTTAGTTTTACTTATCCATCTCTAGATTATCATATATCTCGAATAACTTTATAGAATGTCCAAATCATTGAAATATAAAGGTGTATATGTGTCAAATATGTTTTGTTCAATATATACATTATATATGTATTATCTCTTGACCCTTTACTAATTTTCAAATTTTAACCAAAATGTATTGTTGCTGGATTTCAGTTCTGAGAGAAAAATAGAAGAAAGTAATACATATTTAACATTCAATCTAAAAATAATAGGAAAACTTGGGCAAAGTCAAAAGGCTGATCACATACCTGCTTCCTTCTTATTGAAACATGCACTAAAGACTCTTAATATTCCATCATTAATTGCTTTTGAGCTATGGATCTATTTGTATGTCTAATTGAGGACTGACTTTTAAACATACAAAGTAATATACACAGGTTTCAAAGAAAAATTATCTAATCACAACACAGTAAATATGTGAAAAATAATTATTATCTCAAATTAGATGCAATTGCATACTTTGTTGTTAATATCTCTGAATGTTTAATATAACATAAACTATCTGATTTCTGTTGGATTCAAAGTCACCTAGAATTGCTAGTGTTACTTTACTTGTTTTTCATACTTTGTATAGTAGTATTTATTAATACACATATGTGTATGCAGGTACTCACCCATATGTACATGAGCAAAGAACAGATTTAAAATTTGTTTCTCTTCCTTAATTTATCTCCAACTTATTGTTTCTGAATAGTGTGTCCCACTGAGTCTGGACCTTACTGTTTTGGGTAGGCATGTTTGACCAGCATGCCTAACAATTGTTTGATTTTTCCCTTGCACCAATGTTGGGCTTACAAATGCAAGCCTGGCATTTATATTGGTGCTAGAGGACCAATTCTTCAAGACTTCACAAGAATTATTTTACCCACTGAGTCATATCCCCAACCCCCTGTTTCCTGCTTAAGATTAAGAGAAATGCTAAATATCAGCTAAGGGACACTTAAATAATTTTTTATTTATTTAGTTTTTTATTCAAATTTATGAACCTCAAAAATACATTTGTAAGTCTCAGGGTTCAGTAGATCCCACGTCAAATTCCATTGAGTGACAAGTAGGCTGCAGTTTTAACAAAAAATACATTGCTTCAAGACTCATAATAATATCAAAAAAGTGATAAAGTTTGAGCTATATTTTAAGAAATATAACAATGGAAACAATATAGATAACAAAAATCCCACTAATTATCTACTATAATTAAACTGGCCTCTATAGACAGATTTTATTTAACGACAAGGAGTGTTACATGTTTTAGAACTTGAAGGGACTGGTCGAAATTTATTATTTTGAAATTATATTTCTTACATATTTGATTAGAGAAAACCCATCTTTATTAAATATATAGGCTCATCAATTAAAGTAAATCCTATAGTGTTTAAGCCCATGGTTCTTTCCTTGATTGTCATTCTAATGAAATTACATTTCTGGTTCATTATCTGTTTAGGTGAGCCAATTTTGTAAGTTTCTTATATATGCAATGCCTGGGGTTTTCTTGTGCAAAATGAATAGTTTCAACTAAATGATTGTGTAGGTGGGCTGTAGTACATAGAGAATTACCTTTGAAGTTTAGCATTAGTTTAAAAATATCCCCATTGAAATGTTATTCAGTAAAATATTACTTTAGAAAACAAAAGATCATTTCATTGCAGAGCTGTTATGGGAATCAAGGAAATTAACTGGGCTATGTTAATGTTATCTTATGTTTCCATAAAGCACATAGACAGTGCTTAGCGGTGTGAGCTCATGCATAGACTGTGCTTAAGTTAGAAATGTCTCTTCTATGTGCATGGCATCCCAAATTACATAACGCAATGAACTTTATGCTACAGAATACTTACTTTTATATTTATGTTATTGATATTTCTTTTTTTCATTTTTAAGATAATAATTTTCTTGTATTTTCCCTTTCTCCAGGTCTTCCTTCAAAATATCAACTCTTTTTTTCAGTAATTGTTTTTACATAAATGCATGTATTTCTATATATGTGTGTGTTCCTAAATATAACCTTTTTAATCAATATAACATTACTTGTTTGTATATTTTTTTATTGTCAGAGCTGACTATGACACTGGAAAACCAATATTTCCTATTATTCTGATATAAAAATGAGGAATAGCATATAGATCATATATATTTATGAAAGTGGTGTATAGAAGGTTCAGGGAGGGATCAAATCATGACAAATATTCAGAGCCCTATTATCAAACATGAATAACAAATATTTAAAATATTAATAGACACTCTTAATGATGTAGAAGTTTCTGGATATGTCAGGTGATACAGACTCAGGTGGTGTTTTGCTGATACAGACACACATGGTGAGGCTACCTCAAGTGGTGTTTTGCTGAGGCAAGACCCATGGAAGGACACATGATATATGGAGAAAGTATAAATAGGACTCAACAGACAGTGAAGGCACTCTTCTAAAGTAGAAGCAACTACTTCTAAACAGGTCCACATCTAGAAGCAGGGTCGCAGGTTTTAATAAAAATAATCTAACCCTACACCTTATTAAGTGTAGAGCAATCTATTAATGGGGTCAAATTCTTAGAATGGCTGAGCACTTTATAATATGTGTCTTAGCCCAGTTAAACATGAGGAATGAGAAGGCATACATATTTCTACACTAACCTACAGAACAAGCAGCCTGTCAAAGCTCAAGCAACAATGTGAAGAGCCCTATAATCCCCATGCCACCCTTCCTATAGTAGTCATCTTCTCTTTTGAAACTCAAAGCAGAAAACCAGTTTTTGTTTTTGTTTTGTTTTGTTTTTTGTTGTTGTTGCTGTTGTTTTTTCATATTGAAAACAATTTTTCGGCTGGGCAGTGGTGGTGCACACCTTTAATTCCAGCACATGGGAGGCAGAGGCAAGCGGATTTCTGAGTTCGAGGCCAGTCTGGTCTACAGAGTGAGTTTCAGGACAGCCAGGGCTACACAGAGAAACCCTGTCTCGAAAAACCAAAAAAAAAAAAAAGAAAAAAAAGAAAACAATTTGTCAACAGCTAAAGTTTATTATGTTCAAATCTTGAACTCCCCAATGACCACCCTAGACCACCAAGACTTCAACATATATGGAAAAAGCAGAGTCTTTATTTAAGCTCGAGCTCAGACCTCCAGACTTCTACAATGCAGTGAATGGAGGTGAAAGGCCCTGATCTGGTAAAGCTGTGTGTTTCTATTGTGGTTACAAGCATGGTGAGGGATTTTCCAACTTTTCAGTTACATGATTGGTTGACATTTAAAGGTCATAACATTGGCACAATTCTATTAGCTAGTAATGATTTCAACTGGCTATGAGCAATGGGGAGCCAGCTTGAGCAATCTTATCTGGAATATTAGATACTGTCCTTCTTGATACTGATTAGTTTTTGCTAGGGTTGAGTGGATGTTGCTTAAAGGATGGCTAAGGGTCTAGTGGTTCTTGGAACAAGATATGTTTTTCTCAGTAACTTAATTCAAACTAGGGGCAAGTTGAATATAAGATGGAGGCTAGGCACAAAATTGAGTCTATTAGGCCAAAGCTAGACTATTAAAGCTGGGCACTTCAAGTTAATTAGAACTAAATATCAAGCAGGTGTGTTTTTATAAACCAGTCTTTATTGTAGTTTGTAAAGATCATATCTAGGTGAGAATTACATAGCATCATCTAGCATTATAAAATATATCTTGTAGAGATGACACTTCAAGATCAGTGCCAGCTTGATTTCACCATGTTCAGGTATGTGATACTTTCAGCAATATGGTTCTATCCCTAAGTCCTAGAAATTAGCCTAGATAATTGGCAATAGACTGCAGTGTTTGGAGATTTACGGAAACTCGCATGCTCATGACTCCAAAAATCCCATTCCTGGCAGTGGGATTTTCATTTTTAGACTGTGATGTCAAATAGTCATAAGATATATTCAATGATAAAATAATGGCACTAATTCCATGGTAGTAAACAAACACTTCCTGATTGGATATAAGGCCTGCTCTTCAAGATGAAATCCACACCTGACTAGATATGCAATAGGCCTTATGGGAAATTCTTCCATTGTTACTGTTCTAAATGGATGTAGTATTAAACCAATACCTAAGGACTTGTTGTTATACTTAAGGATGTGATATAAAGTGACAAGATTTTGCCACCATGCACAAAAATTTTACAAGATTAAGCAAGAACAAATCCCAAAGTACTAACTATAGCTGAAAATACATTGACTATGGTAGGCACAATTATATTCTATCCCAATCCTAGGAACAAAACATAGCTGCTTGGAGAGAAAGAGTCAGATTTCATTGAGAATGGGGTACCTGGTCATTTGACCATGATACAGTAGATGGCCACATGTTCAATTTGAATGGGAGTGAATGTTGGAGAAGATGAGAAGGAAGGTGAATATTCTATAAATGTACTGTACAAAATTGTCAAAGAACTAATAAAACACATAACCCTTCACAGTACGATGCTGAATGAATTCCTCTGATTGCCCTCTTTTCCAATAATGCTGACTGATCAAGGCACTCCATCATATGTGATAGTCCTAGCCCCATATCTGTTGAGAGTTGGAAAGGAAGCATCAGGCTATGGTCTTTAGGGTAAATTAGTGATCCTATAAAACAACTAAACAGGACCTGAGTTCTCTTATTATGTTATCACATGGTGAGAAGACAATTTCTGTGAACCAGAAAAAAATGTTTATTTCTCTGAAATCCACTGATGTAGGTGCCCTGATATGGGGCTTTTAGTTCAGAACTATGTAGAAACAAATCTCTATTTCTATGGCTACCTAATAAATAAGTGGGATTTTTTGACAACCTGAATAGGTTTACATATTACATAAGATAATAGGAAAGAGGACACAAAGAGAGAGAGAGACAGTATAAATTCATGTCTAAAATTCTAGATGCTTAGTGACAAAATGAAGGATTTAAGTCAAATTAAGTTTAAGCTGAATTGCATTTCTATAATAGTCTATACACGGTAAACACAATAATAAACCTTCTCCAATCAGTCAAATACCACTTGCTGATACCTGTGACAATAATGCTTGACATTGTATCTTGATTAGTTGAAGATGGAGAAGAAATAGAAACACAGGCAATGGAAAAGAACATGCCTTTTTCAAGTATTGAACAATGATACATTTGTGGTATTGAATCAACTCTGTGCCATATTATCTGCAGTTGTAACAAGAAACATATAGATTATAATCTTTTATTCTAGCTCTCTTTGTCCTAAGAATGGCACTATCAAAACAATCAGAAATGTAAATTGAATTTTCCTGTGTGCCAAAAGATTTGTATCAATCACTCAACTTCAAATGACCTGGAGAGAATGTTAATGGCTTGTATTTTTTCCAATACCATATTCAACACTTATATTAAAATGATATAATTAGTAGAACCTTCATAAATTAAATAATTTATTTAAAACCTAACATATATGGTATTGATGTCTCCACACACATGAAAACACATTTTTTGAGAACATAGTCTTTGTATGAGGTTTGGCTATCCTGGAACACACTACAAAGACTAGGCTGGCCTTGAACTCATACAGATCTGCCCACCTCTGTTTCCTAGGTTGGGATTAAATGGATCTTCCCACTGCCTCCCACTGATGTCTTGCTTTCCATGACATTATCATTGCAGTATAAATTAAATTGAAATGACTGAATAGCTAAATTTCTTAGCTAAAGGTACATAGAAATGAAAAATTTACAGTAAAACCAGACATTTTAAAAGAAATTTTGAAGAGTCCCATGATGAGTAATAGAGGAGAGGGTTGCAGATCAGCCAGAATGGATCTCTTGGCTTTATCTCTTTCTACATCTGGGACCCTGATAAAATAAAAGAAAAAATGTCCTCCTCTGTGCCTCAGTTTACTCCTAATTAGGAATCCTAGTGATGACTGAGTTTCTCTTATCTCATAGCTGGGGCTTGACGTAGTGTAGATTTCAGCAATTTAGAGATATTGTAAACGTGCATGCATAGTCAGATATCTTGGAGAACCAACCTATGTTTAAACATCAAATCATGTTTCATATTTACTTACTTGTGTAGCCTGAAGGTTATTTTTCCAAAATTCTTTAGTGAACCAGTATTTTCCTTCTGAGCTGTCATATAAATGGGTAAAGATTTTTTTTCCACTAGTGGTGACATACGCACACTCAAAATATTTCCACATTTAGAGCATACTCATTTTCAAATTATGATTGTTCACTCTATACTATTTCATGAAATGCATGTAAAAAAAAGTGTATGTAAAATGTTACAAATATTACTTGGCATTTAAAATTACTGTGAAAATATAATTATGGGTAGGATTGTAATCTTTATTCCCACTGGTATTCCCACTATTTTAAATACCCTAGAAACATAAGATTTCTTCAATTAAGAAGGTTCTGCTTAAAACAATACCATGGTCCCAGCCACTCTCTTTTGTCTTGTGGGTGATTTTCATGATTTTATAAATCTCAATTATAATTGAGAATTATCAGGGACAATGCCACTGATAATTCTACCACCACACAGTACCCACAGAAGCACATTCATCCTTTATCAATGGGTCTCCCAATATATAATCAAGCATGAGAAGTTGGGAGTGAAATGTAATGGGGAAAAGAGGGAGGAATTTGAAAAAAGGTATTGGGCATTTGATTTGATCAAAATAGTACTTTTCCATTCATTCTGGAGACCCCTGTGGTTGAATTGGGGAAAGGCTGGAAGAAGCTGAGGAGGAGGGTGACCCCATAGGAAGACCAGCAGTCTCAACTAACCTGGACCCCTGAGGTCTCTCAGACACTGAGCCACCAACCAGGCAGCATACATGAGGTGGTCTAAGACCTCCTACACATATACAGCAGAGGACTGTCTGGTCTGGCCTCAGTGGGAGAAGATGTCCCTAACCCTTGAGAGACTTGAGGTCTCAGGGAGTGGGGAGGCTTAGTAGGGGGGGGTGGATGGAGGGGTGGGGACATCCTCTTGGAGAGGGGGGAGAAGGAATGGGATAAAGAACTATGGAAGGGCGGACCGGGAGGCAGGTGATGACTGGACTGTAAAAAAATAAAAGTAATTTACAAAGTTATATTTAAAAACCCAAAATAAATGCATGCATAAAATTCTAACAATCAAAATAATTTTAAAATATATTTCCAAAACTTTAAATCATTTGGATGCTATTATCATTTACGTTTCAGTTGCATGAATTAGAATGGCATTTGAGCTTGATAATGGAGTTGAATAGTCTTGGGTAAACAAATGCATAAGAGCTTTCAAATTGCTGTACAAATTTCCTATGAATTTAATCTGAAAGAAATGAAAAAAAATATATGATCCACGTGTTAATCAAATCATAACTTGCTTGGTAGGCTGGATGTATGTCCTTCACTTGGAGATTAAATAACCACTTAGTTTGTGGAACTTTCAATTTTTTAAGCAAATACCTAATAATCATTGCAAATTAATAAAATGTTTAATAAAACAATCTTAATAATTAGTTTAAAACACATATATGTATATAATACATACTATATGTATTTAACATGTTTTAGTACATATAACTAAACTAGTACATATAACTAGTTTAGTGCATGATATTCTCTCAATATTTCAAAGAATGATGAGAACCAGAAGACAAACTCACACAGTATTTTGGGTGAAATTTGATCTGTTCATGTGTATTCTGACCTCCTGCAATTTTAATAAAGACATCTGATGTGTTTATAACAAACCATATCCAATATGGTGATCAAAATGATATGGACAACTTGGTGCTCATTGGCTCTTGATTTCTTCAGGATTAAGATAGATACAATAAGTAATTAACTGGTAATTACAGTGTATGTGCAATACACGATTACTAAATAATTAAGTAGTCAAATGTGATCTATTAAAGAAATTCATTATCTTAAATATATTGCTCAAAACTCTAAATACCTAAAATCTCTTATATTTCTAATTTGATGCTATTAATTAAATATGGACTGTTGTGTTTTATAAAAAAGAAAAAGAAGGTCAGGGATATGTTTGGTAGAAGCACCGTATGGTTCAGGGAGGCGGGCGGGAACGGGGTGCCTCTGTGGGCCCATGCTGAAGCATCTGAGGCATACTTTTCCCCTAAGTTACCATCCACAGAAAGGATATAGTATAGTATGGAACTTATTTAGGCCATGAGGAGGGTAGTTGAGGGTTGTAGTAGAGACAGAGAGAGAGAGAGAGAGAGAGAGAGAGAGAGAGAGAGAGAGAATAGGAGGGAAGGGAAAGTGAGGAGGGGTCAAGCAGCCCCTTCTATAGTGAGTCAGGCATACCTGGCTGTTCCTAAATAACTGTGGGGCAGAGCCTAGAAGAAATGCTAACATTGACTGTCATTTTTCTATCAGTTATGTTGTTGACAGGTGTTTCTTTACTCCTCCATTTTTCAAACTGATATATCTCACTTTGCCCCTAGACTATCCATATGAAAGGACTCATTAAATTTTTATAAACACTTCAAGTATTTGGAATTATGTCCTAAGATTTTTTTTAAAATTAGATTATTTTACTGTGTTGCAGAGGCTGTGCTAACAGGTTTAATTTTTGTAAGTTCTAACTAATTTCCTACGTGGCACAGGTTACAATACAACTCATTTGTTCCACCCGAAGCTGAACGAAAGACAATATCCATCATGGTGGAAATAATATCTGCTTCTGAATTGCAGCCTGAAGCTTCGGTTTTATTGACAATTAGGTATTAGCATTGTTGTCACATAGGTACAGGATATTTGGTTGGCTTAATTCTGTCAATAACTCAATAAACATTTACTGAGGATCTCAAAAGCCAGGCACACTTTCAGTTATTGGTATTATAAATAACTGTTTTATTTGTCATATTTCATAGAGAGAACATTGGAAAGTGATTTTCATATGGCATACTTCTTTTTAGTGGCATATTATTGCATTACCACAAAATCAGATCTCAGAAGGCCATAAAGTAATGAGCCAATTGTTCTCCTGCTTTTGACATGCCTGATAGAATTTTCATTCAACCATTTGCATTTTTAGATGAAAGGGGAAATAAAGACAAGGCAGTTTATCCATAATAGTTAAGCTCTGGGTTGTAACACAGGAACTCAGGGAAGAAAAATCAAACTGCTGAATGAGTCAAACAGTTTAAAGAGGTGATCTGGTGTTGTGCAGATGAAAGATTAAGGTTTATAAGGTTACATGACTCACACAGGAACCCTATTTTTCATGATGATTATTATATAATATATATTATTCTCTATATACCTATAGTATATTATTGTATATTACAATATTAATTAAATAAATAATATAAATATATAATTATATATTATTCTAAATATATGTATATATATGTATGTATGTATATGTATACATTTTAGGCAGAGAGACTACATTTATGAACTCAGAGGAAAATTGGACAACTACAAGAACAGTTTCTTTCCACTATGAGAGTACTATATTCAAACTTAGATGGTCAGCTCCATGGTAGGCCAATTTTCCCAATGAGCCAACACAATGGCTGCTGCTGATTGTTAATTTCAAATGACTAGAATACAGTTATTTTTTGTATTCTTTAGTAATACTAGAAAAGTGGCCATTCTCATATCTACATACAAATATACATATATAAATACACATACTAATAAATTGATGTGTGCACATATTTAAAATAAAATGTATCTATTATGAATTAATAAAACTTCTTTTAGAATTGCATATGGTTTATAAAAGCAGTAACTGAATCTAGAGCATATGAATGCATGAGTGTTTATAGGCATACTCACACTCACACACAAACACACATACACATATGGTTTACATAAGTATATGTAGTTCATTCATTGGACTCATAAAGGTACCAACCTTATAGCATGTTCCAGTCTCTTCTTTTAAGTGACACAGCACTTATTTTGATATTTAGCACAAATTAACTGTGATATTATTCAAGGAAAGAAAATAAATCCATACATGTTCATACACGTTTGTGACTTTATTCCACATATTTTGATCCAGTTTTAATTTAATCTATGAATGCACAGTCCATAAATCAGTATTGCTCAATTATGGAAAACTAAATTACAGATAATAGAAAAATGGATCTTTCCATTGAATCTTCCCCTTGTAAAATCCTATATCATTCTTAATTCAATATGCTCAATTATTTCTATAGGTTTCCTGTAACATAGTCTGAATTTGTGCTGTTTTCAGATCTCTTTTGCGTCTGTGATACCCAAATCCCAAATGGTTACCTGTGGAGAGATAAATTTTAATACATCCTTCATTTAATTCTTAATTTGCATGTCCTATCACTAGTCACATAAAGATAACATGCCAGTTATTGATGTAATGTTAGTTAACATGGATACTACCTGCTTGGATATATACCCATATTACAGAATTCCATTTATTTTCTGTTTAACAAATGGCTGGGCTGATGGTTTCATTCCCTGGGATATGTGCTCTTATCATTAGTATGAACTTTCTACTCTTAACCTAGAATAGGAGGAGTCTTTTGGAATGCCAGTTGTAGTTTGGGGGTTGATTATGTTATCTGGGGTTGGAGAATCCTTCCATTTTGGATGGCTCCATTCCAATACTGGGATCCTAAACTGTGTATGTAATGACATGAAGCTGAATGCATTTTTTTATTCTATTTTCCTTAATTATGGACATGATATAACTTGTTACTTTGAGACATAATACTCTGTATCCTTGAACTGTGATCCAAAATAATACTTTTTTTCCTTGAGCAGAAAAAAAAGAAACTTAGATATAGCTTACTGAATTTTAACTTCTTAGATAAAGTATGATTTATTGTGGGGTGCCAATAGTTTTGTTGTTCATATTGTATTTCAGTTATTGAAGAATAACATTTCTGTCTCTAACTATCTTGATCATGTATCACCTACCTTGGACATAATTGAACCCTATAGTCCTCATCAGTAAATATTCTCTGGTTACTGTGGTCTCCAGGAATCTATGTATTATTTTTCTTCAAAAGAGAGCTCTTTCTTTTCAATATTCCATGCAAAGAACTTACCATTGTTTCTTAAGTGATAAAGTAAGAAAATTACACAGTAATTTTAAGATGCTCTATGTATATTTTAAATTTATTTTTGGTATTATATTTTAATTACAAATTTCTGTTTTCTCCTTTAAACACTCCTGTATATTCCTTCCAGAATTTCACAGCCTTTGTTTTCATCAGTTGTTGTTGAATGCATATATGTCTTTGTACAATATATATATGTTTATATGTGTATTTTCAGGGATAATCACCATTTGGCCCCAGGCAACCAAATGAATGGTGTGCTCTTCTCTGCATCCCTGCATCTCTATATGTAATTTTTAATTTTTTACAATCCAGTCATGGCCCTCACCTGGTCTGCCGTCCCACAGTACCTCATCCCATTTTTCTTCCTCCTGTCTCCAAGAGTATCTCACCCTCAAGCCTCCCCACTCCTTGGGGCCTCAAGTGTCTGAGGGTTAGTTGCATCTTCTTCCCTGTGGCCAAATTAGGCAGTACTCTGCTGTATATGTGTCCGGGGCCTAAGACCAGCTCATGTATGCTGCCTGGTTAGTGGCTCAGTGTCTGAGATATTTCACGGGTTTGGGTTATTTGAGATTGCAGGTCTTCCTATGGGGTTGGACTCTCCACAGCTTCTTCTAGCATTTTGAATTTTCAAAAAAAATTTGAAAATTATATCAAAAATGTGTAAGTAAATTTCAAGTATTTTCTGTAAATCAATGGTCGGGAATGGTTCCTATTCATTACTGCTCTAGCAGAACCCAAATAAAAATTTCCAATGAGGATAATTGACACTAATTCTAGGATAATATAACCATAATTTTCAATAAGCACCATGTTGCAAAGCCTTGTGTTATGCAAATCATTCATAACAATAAGAAAGTTTGCCCTATTTTATAAATTATGAGATTATATCAAATTATAATGACATGTACTATCTGGGAGTCAAGATATAATAAGGTGTCTACTAGGATTAGCATGATAGTTATCCCGAGGTTATAAGTATAAATTTCAGTGTAATAGAAGATTTCATAAAAAGTCTTCAAATTCTGTTATGATTAAATATTAATAATTTTAAAAGATTAATTTCCTCTCCACTTTTATGAAATCTATCAAAAACGTATGCATTTATTATCTTTCTATAAGAATTGTATCTTGTATCAATAAGAAATATCTCTAGCTCAAGATAAATGCTGTATACTTTATAAACTATCTTTTATGTAGCAAAGCTGTCTATTTTCTGGACAGTCTGCAAAAGCTTCCTCATCTACTATATCATTCTGCAGTCTGAAGGACACCAGTGAGTAAGTTAAAAGGGGCTTAAAACAGCAGGATGCTTCAATTAATATGATGAGATAAATATTCAAGTAGCTTTAAAGGTTCATTTCTAACTAAGGATTTAGATAAATATCATATGTTATGTAATAAAATATCTTTATAATCATCCGAAATCCCTTTCAGATTAAATATAGGTATATACTTGTTACATGTAGATATATTTATTTGACATATCTTCCCAATGAAACAATTACTTTTCTGGATATAATGGTTTTCCTCCTGGCTGACAGAACTGTGTAATGGTCGCCATTCTGCTATTAAAGTATTCTAATTAAATCAGTCATCATGGTCCCATCTGTTATGTACTGATCTCAAGCTGAGAAGTTGCTGGAATCTCTCCAGGGCAGTCAATGTACTTAGTTCCTTTCAAGGCTCATTGGATGTCAAAAGCAGGAGGACCTTGTTCTTGGTTTGAAATTATAACTAAGACTGTGGGTAAACAATAAGCCTCAGTAAATGCTATGGAGATTAATTCAGCTCTTTTCTCAAGCTCTCTGTGCTTGTGTAGTATAATCAGCATCAGGTCATGTTGATAGTTAGCAATCTACAGACAGGAAGACAGTCACTGATTCTGAGTATACAGATAAAAGTATCAGAAGGCCAAGTTTACAGGAATACCCAGGCTAAGTTAAGTTTACATCAGGAACCCACAGTTCAGTTCCAAAGAGAGTTTTGTATGTATAGAAGTTCTATTTCACCAAAGATCACAGGGCTTGCCCTCACCACTTGCAGCCACTTCACTGGTTTTTAACATTTTTAATTTCTGAGAAATTACCAATCATTTGGCAGTAGGATAATCCATAGAACTCCATGTATATAATCTTCTTGTTAAAAGATGATAATAACAATAGTCTTGACATGTTAATTAGGAGAGTTTGGCTGAAGAATATAGCAATCCATTTCCGTAATTGATAGGTGAGAAAGTGGCATTTTTCAGCTCTACTTGATTCATGAAATGCCAGATGTCTTTTCCAAAGAAGCAAGTCTCAGTTTCATTACTGTGGTTCAATAATTAAGCGGGTTGGCCTATCTGGCACTGCTATATCCCTCAAGCCGCATTGTCTGTGAGGATACGTTATCAGAAAGTGCTGGATATTCAGTCTATATCAAAATCCTTTAGGGAAGTGAAGCAGGCCATACATATACAATATCAAATAACACATATCATCTACTTGAGTTATGTAAGTCAAGCACACATATGTAAAATATATCACATAGAAGAGACTCTGAGGTTGAAGGAATAAAATGTAGGATAATCACAGTTGATGTCTATCACTGACTGCTGTAGATTTGTTGGAGTGAACTCTAGGGGAAATGATATAGTCATAATCTATCGGGATCAGCAATGTTTTCTTGTCTTTCAAGTTGCTTTGTGCTACATGAAGACACAAGACACCAAGCAAATATATGCACTAAGGGTCTTGAGAGTAGATTTTTAGAGGTCAATTTTAAGATTCATCGAGAATGGCTGATTAACATTAACCCAACTACCAAACAACAGAAAGAGGACAACAAAATATTGCTGAAATTTTCTACAGAAATGTTAAAAGTCTCAGTGTATTCTGACATAATCTGAAACTATAAAGAAAAACATAGAACATGTTGAAACTATCTTGCCTCACATTTTAATAACATATTGTTTGTATGTCCTGAAGAAAATTATCTCCCTACTGTGAGATTTAAACCCTAACAAGTCAGAGACCAAATCTAAGTAAAGACAGTTAAAATTTTTTACATCCATCTGTAAAGCATTGCCAGTCTGATTTTTTGTTTCTTTTTAGTTTATTGAGCTTACCAACATATACAAATTAAATTACTTTATCATCTTCACCTTTATGGATGTTACATAGATATCAATCTGCCATTACTATAAGTAGATGAAAGGTTCAATTGGAAAACTCTTGGATAAAACACAGGAAAAAAGATTGTTAAGCAATGCATAGAACAAAGGATTCTTCATTTCTATTACATTATCCTAGAACCACAATGAGGATTACTGAGATAATATTGCATATGAGAAATCATTTTATAATTGTACATTTGACTATTCCTGGTGACTTATCTTGTTAAGAGAAACCCAAAGATTTGCATTTACTAACAAGACCAAAACATGTTCCTAACAAAATCACAATGCTAAACACATAAATTTTAGTAAGGAATATGTTTGCTTAATTTATTTATAAAGTCATGGCATGAATTTTTATTTGCAGGATTATTCAAAATTAGAAGTATTTTTCCAAAGAACCATGATAGCAACAGAATTGTACTTTCTCTTAACAACCAACATGAAATTATATTTGAATGTTAAAAATTACTTATATCTTTAGAAACCTACTAGAACATTGAAATACTTTAACATAGCAAGAAAGTACAAGGTTTATATGCAGAAAATAATTTAGGCAAATAATCAGTATAGGTATTACTAATTTTATTATTGTTGGGACCAAATTTCAAAGACCAGTAAAGCCAATACACAAGAAATATATAAGATATGCCTTGTACTCAAGTTATAACTTTTTGGATTAACATCTATGTTTATATGACAGATACTAGTGAAACAAAATAAAATCAGCCAATATCCCAATTTTCAAGTAAAATTATAGACAATAAAGAATATTTAATATTCTCTGGAGAATTGGATAAAAAAATACATAGAGTTAAACTTGACCAAGATATTGAACAGCTAATGGGTAAATTTTGTCAGAATGAAATGATACAGAAGTAATATCATCAGATAAAATAAAGGATGATGGATTTGGTCACATGAGATAGAGTCCTTAAAAATTATATCCATAATTAAGATAAAAAAATAAATGACCCAACACCCTCCCAAATAAATCCAGACAGAATATACATATACATTTGATTAGCTTTAAATTTTGTTCTATATAGAAAAATATAATATCCCATGAACACTTAAAGTTATAACTTAAATCACTCATTTAACATAAAGTTTGAGATATAAATTCATAATAACCCCTATTCTAAAAGTTCTTAAGCAAACAATTCCTGAACAAGCCAGTCTTAGTGAATAATGACTGGCTCTATGGTTCCTAGCACTGAAGAACAAGACAGACAAGACCCCAGAAACTATAACTTTTGTTGGCACCAGTTGGAGGCCCATAATTTAAGTCAGATAGAGGGATGCATTCACGGATTAGGACAAAAGTTACTGCCAGAAGCTAACTAATGTGAGCAACTGGTTTCATCATGAATGTGAGACATGAATCTCAAACGTGATAACATAATCAGACTTTACCAGAGAATAATACTTTAATATTGTTTCTCATCCTCATGTATTTTCAGAAGTAAAGCAAAATATTCTGAAAAGAAACAAATTCCTTCCAATCTAGGCTTCTACATTACTTCACAAATGCCAAGACTCTTGACAAAAAGATGAGGAAGTACCTGTAGTTATCTGGTACCTTGGGTGAGCACAGGTTAAAACCAAGACTTAGTGTTGTTTAATGAGGATAGTCGTATAAATATGCATAGCATTTAAGAAATTTACTGAAAGGTTTAAAAATCATGGAAGAAAATGTCTACACATAAAACTATATATGTGGTAAGTTAAAATTTGACAAGAGTAATGGGAATAAAAAAGACAAGGACTCCAAAACACCCAGACAAGATAGAAGGCTGTATGGAACATGAAAGATGATAAACATCAGATGGAAAAATAAAAAAAATAATGTTATCATTTTTTAAAATTAATTTTCCATATGGAAGGAATCCAGTAGAATTTAGAAAGAAGTAATAATCAAACATCTAATCTCTGAAGTTTTACTGGTAAATGCAATAATACCAAAGAAAATTAAAAAAAAAAAGTTCATTAAAATCATGGAGGAAAAACGGGTCACATTCAAGGAGAGACCAATTAGGCTGATAGCTGAGTAATTTCCATCTCTATAAAGATCCACACAGAGGGCAGTACTGTAATGACTTAATCTCCTATGGGAAAACAGTCATCAACAAAATTAAAATTTAAATCAGTATTGAGCTTTACATTTCCTGGAACCTAAATCTAAATGTTATTATCACCAACATGTCTTCATTAATGGAAATTCTGAAAGATGTAGTTTAAGAAAAGGAAAAATTAATTATTACAGAATGTAGTTTACAAGATAGTGCCTCTCCACCCAAATTGCTTCTTCAAATTATTTGAATTTTAATAAAATATAAGAGCACTTCAACTCCATACATTTAGATTTGAAATCTAGATTGGTCTTTTGTAAGAAAGCAGGTAAAATACAATTTGAAAAGAAGACTCACATCTCAGTGATAAGATCCCCAGTTAATTTAGGGAATTAAAACACTGGGAAGAAGAGAGTGAGAGGGTGGGAGGGTGGGGGAATATCCCTATAGAGGCAGGGGGAGGGGGGAGGGAATAGGGAGGCTCCAAAGGGGAGAACTAGAAAGGGGGAAGGTTTGAAATGTAAATAAAGTATCAAGCAAAAACAAAACAAACAAACAAACAAACAAAAACCAGGTCTATGAACACCTAGGTTTGTGGAAGAAAGGAAGGAAATGAATTTATGCCTTGTTTTATGGTCTAAGAATGGAGGATCCCTGAGGCAGACTACACATTTCGCAAATGAGAAAGCAAAAGAACTTATCCCCTGTGCCCATGTGTTCCAGACTTTTCCCCACTTTCTCTTCTATTAGATTCAGTGTATCTGGTTTTAGGTGGAGGTCCTTGATCCACTTGGACTTGAGCTTTGTACAGGGAGATAGGGATGGATCAATTTCAATCTTCTACATGTAGACCACCAGTTGAACGAGCACCATTTGTTGAAGATGCTGTTTTATTTTCCACTGTATGGTTTTAGCTCCATTGTCAAAGATCAAGTGACCATAAGTGTGTGGGTTCATTTATGGGTCTTCAATTCTTTCCATTGATCTACCTGCCTGTCACTGTACCAATACCATGCAGTTTTTATCACTACTGCTCTGTAGTACAGCTTGAGGTCAGGGAAGCTGATTCACCCAGAAGTCCTTTTATTGTTGAGAACAGTTTTTGCTATCCTGGGTTGAACAGAACACCAATGGCTTGTGCTCTAAGATCAAGAATCAACAAATGGTACCTCATAAAATTATAAAGCTTCTGTAAGGCAAAGGACACTGTAAATAGGACAAAACGGCAACCTACAGATTGGGGAAAGATCTTTACCAAATCTATATCCGACAGAGGACTAATATCCAATGTATACAAAGAACTCAAGAAGCTAGACTCCAGAGATCCAAATAGCCCTATCAAAAATTGGGAACAGAGCTCAACAGAGAATTCTCAACTGAGGAAACTAGAATGGCTGAGAAGCACTTAAAGAAATGCTCAACATCCTTAGTCATCAGGCAAATGCAAATCAAAACAGCCCTGAGATTGGACTTCACACCAGTCAGAATGGCTAAGATCAAAATACTCAGGTGACAGCAGATGTTTGCGAGGATGTGGAGAAAGAGGAACACTCCTCCATTGCTGGTGGGAATGCAAGCTGATACAACCTCTCTGGAAATCAGTTTGGGGGACACCCAGACAAATGAACATAATACAACCTGGGGACCCAGCTATACGACTCCTGGGCATATACCCAGAAGATGCTCCAACATGTAATAAAGACCAATGTTCTACTATGTTCATAGCAGCCATATTTATAATAGTCAGAAGCTGGAAGCAACCCAGATGTCCCTCAACAGAGGAATGGATACAGAAAATGTGGTACATTTACACAATGGAATACTACTCAGCTATTAAAAACAATGACTTCATGAAATTTGCAGGCAAATGGATGGAACTTGAAAATATCATCCTGAGCGAGGTAATGCAGTCACAAAAGAATGAACATAGTATGTACTTACTGATAAGTGGGTATTAGGCCAAAAGTTCGAAATACCCAAGAGTCATATCACAGCAACTGTAAGGCTAGTGTGAGGTCCCAGACGGAGGACTTGGAGAAGGGACTGAGGAAGCTGAGGGAGTTTGCAGCTCCAGGGAGGGAGCAATAGTGGCAACTGGCCTGACCCCTTGATACTTCCGGAGACTGGATCACCAACCAAAGAATACACGTGGAGTGACCCATGGTGCTGGCCACATATGCGGCAGAGGAGTGTCTTGTTAGATATCAGGGGAAGCAGAGGCCCTTAGGCTTGAGGGTGTTAGATCCCCTAGTATAGGAAAATGCCAAGGAGAGAAGAGAGTGGGTGGGTGGGTGGTTGTGAGAATACCCCTATAGTGGCTAGAGGAGTGGAGAGGGGATAGGGAGGTTCCAAAGGGGAGATCTGGAGAGGGAGAAACATTTGAAATGTAAAGAAAGTATGAAAAAAATGAAAAAAAATAAAACTTAAAGAGAGAGAGAGAGCAAAAGAAACTTCAAGTCAGAGCCCTTGGCAGTTGGAATTCCATGGGTTTTTTATCTGCTTCAAAAAATGGTAGAAGTTTAGCAGATGAGAAACCTGCTATCCATGAAAAAAATACATAAAAGTTCATTACATACCAAGGCCTTCTTGACTTGATTTAATTTTTATTTCATATTATTTCAAAGATATATGATAAACGTTTGTTTTGTTTTGTTTCCCTGAGATAGAGTTTCTCCAGTCTCTCCTGAAACTCACTTTGTTGATGAGTCTGGCCACTCATAGAGATCTACCTGCCTCTGCCGTCCAAGTGCTGGGATTACAGACATGTGCCACCACTGCCTAGCTTTTAAAAGCTTTTTAAAGAACCATTTTATTTTCTGAAATATTGTAAAATATGAAGAAAACCTATCACTTATTTTCTGGGAAGATGAGATTTACAAATATTATTTATAATGTAACAAAGAATGAAGAATAGTAAATGAAGCAGATAATATTATTTATACTAAATGCATTTTTTTGCATTGATTCTTATCCTTGGTCTCCTTTAGTTGTAGAGAGTCTAAAAGAAGCATTAGAACTTATCTAATTTCTTATGTCTTTTTGTATGTCATCTTGTGATGCAACAATTATAAGTGTCTTTTTGTACTTGACTTTTGAGGTTCTGTAAGTAACCTGTTTTACCAAAAGACCTCCTTCCAGCATATCAAGTCAGGTTTCTGATAGGCCTTTAAAATAAGGATCACCATTTGCTTATTTTAACCAACTTTATATAACTTCACTTGAAGGCATATCCCTTTAGATGTCATTTTCTAACTCTTTGCTGCCACATTTTCTTCGCTCCTTGTGGCTCTTGACTGTGTGCCTCAGGGATATGACCCATGGTCATCTGATTTCTCCAATATATATCCATTTGTGCGCTTGTCTCCTGAATAATTGTCCTCTTATTTATTGTATAGCACCCTGGTGAATTTTAGGGTTGCAGAAATACTGCAACAGGAAAATGTAACATACAACATAGTTTTAAAGTAAATCTAAGCAGCCATCTTGGATCACTTTCTGGAATATTACAGAATCCATAACTCATATTCTTTAACATAAGTGAATGACAATAGACTGATATAGCCAACACTTTAAATTACATTAATACAAGAAGACATGAGACATTATTTCTGTTTATTCACTATTTTAATCTGACATTTTCTAAACTAAAAAAAATAAAAAGTAAAATACCATAAAGCTATTAAATTCTGAATTCTTGAAAACCCTCTCCTTTTTTTCTTCATGACTCTTGACATAGGCAAGAACAATTTGGATAATGATGCTAAATTTAAACTGCAGGATGGCAAAAGGGCTACATTATTATTCTGTACAGCCTTTATTCCTATGGTTCTCTCATTTCATGATTTTACAAAATCATCAATGTAATGAACTTCTAAGTATCTAAAGAAAAGTCATCTTTGGTATGGCTTTTCTTAATTGGTGTTGAGTCCTGCCGTGGAAATGTCTATGAAATTGGCCTTTACTTTTAGCTCTGTCTTGAAGACCTTATAACTTATTATTAAAACTAGTCTATTTTTTCTTATTTTAAAAGTCAAGAAGAATCACACTTTTAGATATTAAAATACATGTTTATCATTTCTTACATCGCATAAAGTCTTAGTTTGGGTCAGAGAAAAAATATCTCCTCAAAAATCTTTGTTCTCTTGTGGCTTTATTATACTACTGAATAACTTAAGTAATTTTTCCTTTCTGAGAACAACAATCATCAAATGTACTATTTCTTTGACCCTTTTGTCACTGGGTGACTGTCATTATTACAAAATACCACATAATTAACACTGAAAAATATTTAAATAATGCTTCAAGAAAACATTTTTCCATGTTCCTGGTTCATTATAAGATAAATTAGATATCTATTATTTTTCTTTCATACTTAAGAATAAAACTTACGATGGTTTGAAGCTTGATTGAAATATATCTGTGTTCTTTTGAGAAGGCCACCCAATGAGGAGCCAGATAGCTTTGCACATAAACAGAAGCTAAGAGAATGAGGAAGCATATGAGGAAAATACTTAGGGTGTGTTGCACTGAGTTTACCACTAAGCTTTTAGGTACTCCATTGAAACACTCAATAAACATAGTTTGTTCATAGAGGCCATAATTAATTTCAGCCTTAATTAGATAAACTCTTTCCCTGAATTACAGTTTTATTCCTTTTTATATTTAATTTCTACTTTGTCTATATCCTATATTAACATTCTTGTGATATTCATTAAATAATTTTTAGGAGAGCAAGTTAACCAGTACATAGACTGATTATGACAAATTTTAAAAATGCTGTTGAAGTTTGTTTTCTAGATTCTTTCTCACTTTTGTTAATTAAAACGACCAAAATTTATAAACTTATTAACAAAGATGAAAAAGACTGGGGTATCAACTAAGCTAGGTAAAATTAATTGTGTGTAAATATGTTTAATGAAAATGCCAACATAAATTTATAAATTTATATAAACCTTTTGTGAAGACTAAATATGTGAAGATAGCTAAATCTTAATAACTGTTCTATAAAATTTGAATAATAAACTACTAATGCTCCTCTTAGAAAATAATCTGACAGATATTTTTATAACGCATGACCTACCATAAAAAAGCAAAATGGCTCTATTTTATGTATAATGAAACCTAATAACCATTCCTATAATGTGATGACGATTCCTAGGTCATCTGATCCACAGTCAACCCTGTTATCCATTGTGATACAGGCTTAGTGCTAATCCTAGATCTTCAGAGATAAAAGAAAAGCTTCAATTATGTATCCTCTCAACCAATTATTTATTAGTTTATTGAAAAATACAAAGTTGACTAATTATCCATGATTAGTTGGGCTCAGATTAGCTTTATTAATTCTTTGAACACATCTAGTATTTTTTTAAAAGAACACACATACAAAACTCTTCGTTTTTATGTAACAATGTTAAATTAAGTAAATCATAATATAATCAAAATAAAGACCAAAATAGAAATAAAATAAGATCATTACCAAGTAAAGTTTGATTTTATCATGTCAGAAGATGTATTATTTCATTCTTCATGTTTATTTACACTGCAAAATGAAGAAATCTATAACCTGACAACCAAATATTAGTGTTTAAATAATTTAAATGAAAATATATTAGAAATGAGAAGTCTCACAATTTCTACTAAGCACCATTATACATTATGTGTATAATATCTGATCTCAGTTTCATGCAACATACATGACTGATGTATCTATGTTGATGCTTGCTTGTTTAGGGGAAAATGACTCAGAATGGCTATAGCACCATTCTATTAAAAACTAAAGTATTCCCAACCAAAGAATACACATGGAGGGACCCATGGTGCTGGCCACATATGCAGCAGAGGAGGGTCTTGTTAGCCATCAGGGGGAGGAGAGGCCCTTGGGCCTGAGAGTGTTAGATCCCCCAGTAGAGGAGAGTGCCAAGGAGGGAACTCAAGAGTGGGTGGGTGTGTGGGTGGGTGGGAGAATACCCTCATAGTGGCAGGGGGAGGGGGGAGGAAATGGGGAGGCTCCAAAGGAGAGATCTGGAAAGGGGAAACCATTTGAAATGTAAATAAAGAAGAATAAAAAACAAAGTATTCACTCTTGTTCTCTTATTCTCTTGTTCTTCCTTTCTTGATCCTGCTTTATCCCCTCACCCCTTCCCCATTCCCTTCCCCCTCTCTCCATGTGCTCATGGCTGGCCTCTGTTCCTCTATTCTCTCTCTCTGCCTTTCTGTCCCTCTACTAGCCTTTTCCTCCCAGCCCATGCCCTGAATAAACTCTTTTCTATACTATAAAAATTAATGTATTCTATTAAAATATACTTTAGATTGAGAAACAAAGAATAAAAGAGGGTGTTGTAGCCTATACCTTTAATCACAAAAATTGTGAGGCAGAGGAAGAGGCAGGGGAAGAGGCAGGTGGATCTCTGAGTTTGAGGCTAGCCTATCTTATGCTAGCTTTGTACAAGTTAGCCATGGTTATACAAAAAATGCTGTCTCAACAAACAAAGAAGAAAAAAAAAGAAAGAAAGAAAAAGAATGAAACAAGGAATGAAAGAAAAAGGAGATAGAAGGAGAGATGAAAGAAAGAAAGAGAGGAAAGGATGAAGAAAATAATGGAAGGAAGGAAGGAAAGAATGAAGGAAAAAGAAACAAAGAATATATTTTCATTTATTAGATAGGAAATATAAGTATAATAAATATTCATTACATAAAACTTTCCAATCTAAAAAAAAATTTAATGAACAATAATACTTTATGAGAACAAGAACTATACTATAAAGAGTTTTGTATAAATTTTGAGCTACACAGTGCTTCACAAGTACTTACAGCAACCTGTTGGGATTTGCAAGCATAAAACATCTAGACTTCCATAACATACCATTCAGAGTGTTGAGAAAGAACAGTCATTCTGATTTATTTAGTTACCTAAATAAAAATTCTCAAAAATATATGTAGTATCAAACATGATTTCCCTATATGTTTATGCATGGAATGTAGACACATGCTTGTGTTGGTTTGCCTACATGTGCATATATATATATAGAGAGAGATTACACATGAAGGCCAGAAGTGGATACCTATTTTTTTCTTTTTTGTTCTCTTCCTTATTGTTTGATTTCAGTCTCTCACTAAACCTGGAACTCATTGATTGGCTATGCTAGCTAGTCAATTATCTTCAGGAATCATTGAATCTTTGCCTCCCAGAATTGGGGTTACAGATGCATACTTTTCATTTACAGAGGTAATGATGATATACTGCTCATTAAGACTCTTAAATGACCAATGAAAAAATACAATATAAAAAAAAAGCTGTCAAACCCACATTCAGATAAAAATACATTAACTTTATAACAAAACCATTCTTAGCAACACTGAAGGTACAATTTACTATAACCATTGCTGAATATTATATATTAGATATGAGAACAAAACTGTATAATGAGAAAATTGATATTATAAATAGTCTATGTGTTTAAAATGGATTTGTTCATTTAAAACAGTAATTATATATACTTCTTTCAGTATGGATTCCCAATCCTGAGAAATTTCTTGGAATCAATTGATTCTAGAAGAAATATCATACAAAATAAAGAACTAAAATAAAAAAAACAAACAAACAAACAATGGTTGCTTTTAAAACTCTATAAAATAATACGCTTTATTTAGAACTTGGGAATTTAGACCAAATTTAGATCACAGCTTTTATTGAATTTTTTAAAAAGTTTGAGCTGTATTATATTTTGTATATTGTTTTCTTATGTAAATAAGTTTTTATTACTGTGTGTGTAAGTGTGTGTGTGTGTGTGTGTGTGTGTGTGTGTGTGTGTGCCTGTTTAAGCCCCAAGTTGGCATCAGAAGTATTTCTTGAATGTACTCCATCTTAATCAAGGAGGCAGGATCTCTCAATGAAACCTATTTTTAAATGATACTAGTAACCTAGGAATCAGTCTGGTTCAAAAGCAGACATCCACACCTATCCAGCATTTAGATGATTTCTGAACATTGAACTCTTGTCTTAAAACTTGTGCCTCAAGTACTTCATCTGCTTACCTATAACCTAAGTCCATAATATTTAAAGAATAATTTAAAGATAGTTAATTTTTTAATGAAATGCTGTGACAAATGATTGAAAACATGAGAACCATGCTTCAATATCTTTCAGTCCAGAACTTGACAGCTATAATATGTTACAATCATTAAATAGAAAAAGGAAAATTACTACCCGTGATATTCTTAATTATGTCTGTATATACTGAAGAAATATTCTTTCCATAGATTATAAAATGTAGAGGAGAGACTTCTAAGTATATAACACCACTTCCGATGACCACAAATAAACATCTCAGTGTGTAGATTGAGTGAAACCTCTCTATATTCAGAAAATATTGTCAAGATATATGTATATTAAAATGGGACAACATAAAATTTCCATAGTTATCACCAAAATACCTTTGGATTGTAGAAGTTTTATCTGTAGTATTTTCCATAAAGAAAGATGTAAATAATGGTAAATAGTAAGATTCTCACTTTTAATAAACTTCTGACTACAAACACAGGTACATGAGTGATCACTAAGACAACTCATGTGAGCTAGGCTAGTGAAAATAGGTCATATATTTGCAAAAGTAGTGATTTAGCAAAGAAAACCTAAGGATATCCTACTTTTTGTCATCATATAACTCCTTAGCTATATGAAATCTTCCCCAAACCATTTTTCTGATATTGTTTTCTACATGTATGAACTTTTCCAATAAATTTTGTTAAAAATAGAATAATAATTTATTAAGAATAATTTTTGATATTCAGAAATCATCGAAAAGCTGGATAGGTATGGATGTCTACCTGTAATTCTAATACTTTGGATGTAGATAGAACAGATCACTGGAGCACACTGGCTTCCTAGACTAGCAATCTTCCTTAAATGTTATACGAAAGACTTTTAGAAATATTTATTGAATGAAGATATATTATAATACTTACAAAACAATGGTAGGCATTTGAAAAAATTGATATTGCTTTAATTTGAATCATAAGTATAATATTTGCTAAATTATTTTAATAGGTACTGTGTGCATGAATCCACAGCATTACTAATTCTACTAGGCAGACAGACCTCAGAAATTAGCAGTCACTATTCAAACACATGACAGGAAAAAGTATAAGTTACATAAAAACGTGCCATTTAATATGGGACATCATTGATACTATTTTTTTTTTCAGGAATCTTGCTTTTTAATATCTTCTCTTCATTTTCTATATGTTCTATGTAATCAAAGTTTGTATGCAGAGGACCAAGTAAAACATGGGTCAGGGATATGGGCCAGCTGGTTATATAACTAGGTTGTACTCCAAGTTCTTCTCAGATGTCCAGCAATTTTCCCTCTCTTATAGATACAAAAACAGTAGTAAAAACAAATTGTCTTATTTTCATTCTTTAAATAAACTCTAATGTTGCCTTTTACTAAGTTGTTCACCTGCAAAAAGCATTCTGGCTTTTGATTTAGAGATAAAACAAGTAATCATAAGACTAAGTAAAATGGAATGTGAAGGGTTAAATGGAGGAGAATATAGATAGTTGATAGATGTGGGCCACATGTAATTCCGAGAACAGTCCTGGAGCATGAGCCAGGTTGAGACATGTCTAAACTCTGAAAAATCTCCTCTTGAGATAGGTAGAAGTAAGGATAGTTCCCTCCCTGTTCTGGGCCTTCATGCTGCAGGGCATGTTGCTGTATGCCACACCACCAACCCCCAAACTTCCACTACTGTTGAAGTGGTCATGTAACCTGATGGCCAAATTGCAGATTTAACTTCTGCTCTCTCTAGAAGGACATGTCCAACAAGCACATGGAATTCTTCTTTCTGTAAACAAAGCATTCCCAGCACTTACGCTCCAGCCAATAAAGTACGTTCATCTCGAAAATCCCTACCCACTCCCTAAGGTTTAAATATCCCTTATTACTCCTTAATAAATAGAATTGTAACACTGAAAACCATCTCAGAGCAGACACACACACTCAAATCAGCCGAGTTTTGGAGGACTCACCTTGCCTGGACAAACTTCTTTCCTTTCATTCTAGCCTGATGTACAACAATGCCTGAATATCCTGAAGGTAGAAGTGGGGCCAGATCGATTAGATAGATAGAGTGATATAGATATAGATATAGATATATAGATAGATGTAGATATATAGATAGATATAGATAGTTGATAGATTAACAGGTATTAGATAGAGGATAGATGATAGATAGATGATAGATGATAGATAGATAGATAGATATAGATAGATAATAGACAGGCAGACAGATACATGTATATTCATGCATAAATGCAAGGATCTCTACAAACACCAGGGCTAGCAGACTAATGATCCATGAGTGACAAGAAGAAAATCTCATTCAACAGAACTCAGTCGATGAGTTTGTTTTAAAACATCTAAAGTCTGACACAAGGCAGTTTATTATAAGGATATTTAAATATGGTTCAATTTTTTAAAAAAAGATTCCTGGTGTAACACAATCCCATACACACAGTGAGCCATAATAACATGGATAGTGCTCTCAAAATGTATATCACTCCTTCCATGAAGACTGATTCTACAGAAAGGTAGCATGTGTCACCTTAAGGTACAAAAAGAGGATCTTATCTGGTCTTGGTCATACACAAAATGCAGTGGTCATCTGGGCATATCAACCATCTCCAGTCCTGTTTGTGGAAGACAGAGGGATTACCTGGATATACAGATAGCGTAGAGGTCACCTAGACTATTAGCCATCTCTGGTTCTGCTTGTGAGTGTTTAGGGAAATCAGGAATGGCCTGGCCATATGAATAGTGCAGAGGACACCTAATATTTTATCCACTTCCAATCTCAGCCTTCTGAGAAGAAAACTGGTTATCTCTGTCTCTTTTACTTAGAAGGAACAATTGTATGTGTTTAATAGTCCTGGTTTCTTTAGATATCTGTGAGCATAAGGACATTTGTGCTCTTGGCACATATATACAAACATACATACATACATACATACATACATGTATTTATTTATGCATGTTTGTATAGTAAAATTGGAAATTATTGAAAGAAAACCACTTTGAGAAAGTATATTAAGTGTAAAGATAAAATGAAAAGAAATAAGCTATCAATGCAGATATTAGCAAGAGGAGAAAATCAGGCCAGCAGAAAGGCACCAAGAAACGTGGTTGGAGTTATAGTTAGGTGAAGTTAGTTAATGAGGTAGAAAGTTCTGGTTTCTTTTGAAACTCACTTGTGTCATGTGATTTGTTTTTTCTGGAGAGTGTCTTATGAGAGGATATTTTACTGAAGCAGACACGTGAGAAGATGTTTTGCTGAAACAGACATGTCAGAGAATGTTGTGCTGAGAACTGCCACATGGTGTTTTTCTAGAAGCTGCCTAGAAGAAGAGCATGTGGTGTCTTGCTGGAGCAGACTCTTGAGAGTACATGTGATGGTTGGAAAGGATATGAGAATAACCCACAGACCGTGGATGATGCTGTGGCATTCATTCTCCTTGCCACTCTTTGCTGGTCTTTGCTGATGAAGTTGTGGAATTGGTTCGTACCCTGGCTTCCTTGCTGATCATCATTTGTCCTGACTGCATGGAGGGAAACATACAAAAAAATTTCTCATAATATTTTGGAAGCTTCTTGTCACTTCCATGGACTCAAGCCAATTGGCAGAGTCTTTCAGTTTCTTCTGGATTGAACTGCTGTTGCTGATTTGTTGCTAATTGGTGTTTGCAAGTGGATCAAGCTACTGTTGCTGATTTGTAAAAACTAGATTGCTGCTATCCTAACAATGAAGATTGGAATCACCCAATAGAAATAGTTCTAAGCAGATCCATATTCATATCTCCCTTTGCCCTATTAACCTTGCCTTTCCACTACCTCTGATTGATGGTGGACTAGAGACAAAGTTAAAGCATTTAAGAACCCTTATTAAAGTAGGTTTTGAAAAATCTAAACCTACAGGCTAAGCTTAGGTTTAGTTTTAATCTTAAGCTTAGGAAGATATGGATGGTATTAAATAATTTCAAGAAATAATCCAGAGACTTGTGTGAATGTACAAAATATTAATGATAATGATCATAGAAACCAGGCTAATAATAAAAGGCTAGATCAAGCAACATAAGAGGGTCAGAGAAGAAGTTTGGGTTTCTGGCTCAAGTGGAGAATTTTTTGGAATGGTGATACTGTTTCCTCTGACTCTTTCATTGAGATATCAAAATATAGGAGCATAATGAAATGGTAAAAAAAAAGTAACACAGTTGGTGCTGAGCTAAGGACTTGCTGGAAGAGTTTCCAATTTGCATTGTAATCCAAAGGGCACATAATTCTGTGGCATGAATTTGTATCTTCATATATTCTTAGTGATCACATGCAAAATTGTTCTTATGGTATTACTAACCTCAAACATTAAAACACATGACCCAGGCATTAGTTATTTGAGTAAATTAATCCAGGAGCTGAAATATAGCTTAACTGATTGCCTTCAGTTAAGATTTAAATGTGACATACTTTTCTCAGAAAGACTAATATACTCAATTCTACAGCATCAGATGTTATCAACAGGCAGAGGATTGGGCATGTGGAGCTAATTTAATCAATGTATTAACCCATTGACAAGAATCCGAATGGGCAATACTAAGGGTAGAACCTAGTTAGTGGAAATTGTCTCTAGGCACCCGCATCTGGGAACTGCTCCACATCTTTCTGCTTACAATGAAGAGAGCAGCTTCATTCAATGGCATGCTCCAGGCAGTATATTTTGCTTCATTATGGAACCTAAACTATGGAGATCAATAACAGTAGACTTACACTTCTGAAACCATGAGTCAAAATAATATTTCCTTCTTTCAGATGTTTCTGTAAGGTATTTTATTTCAGCAACAGAAGGATAGCTAGCATCTTTCCTCACCAAAATCCATACTTCTTCATTCTAATGAACACCACTATCACAAATGTGCATATCCAATCATTCTCTCTCTCTCTCTCTCTCTCTCTCTCTCTCTTTTGCCTTTGTCCCTCACTCCCTTTCTCTTTCTGTCTCTCTGTCTCTCACACACACACACAAAATATATAAATAAATAAGAAATAAAAATATTTAAAGGGATTATGTTCAAAGTTCTTTTATACATAGAGGAAATGTTGCATAGCATATTGGGGAACATTGGCATGTAGCTTCTGTTCACAGATATGTAGCAGCTTTGTTTATATGAACAGCAGTGAGACACTTATGTTATTAGATATTCAGTAAGAACACCCACTAAGTGAAAGCACTTACCACCAGTCCTGAACACAAGTGATTAATTCCCAAAACTCACATAATGGAAGGAGAGATAGACTCCTAAACTTGTGCTTTGAACTCAATTTGTGGACAGACATACACACACACACTGAGAGAGAGAGAGAGAGAAACAGAGGGAGAGAGAGACACAGAGAGAGACAGAGAGAGAGAGAGACAGAGAGAGTCAGAGAGACAGAGAGACAGAGAGAGCTTTTAAAATAAATATATGACTTATTTAAACTTGTAAGATGTGACTAAGATGCACATAACTAGATCATATTGCATAGACCACTAATAATAAAAGCAGATCTCACTGTATCTTATGTCCAGAAGGTATGGTATGCACTTGATGCACTTTACTTTCAATGATCCTTGACAATTTTAGCAGGAATATTTGAGTTGGGAGAAATATAGAAGAAACCCAAGTTTCCATTGCTAGCCATCTCTGACTGTCTTGTTGCTTATTTCCATGACATATGCTCATGATCTTTATTGGTATTGGCTCTTATGCAGAAGTCTAACAGAAGGAGAAAAGAGCAGAGATTGTATTTCTGAAAAAGGAAGATGTAACCAAACTTCAGCTTAGCCATTTATCACTTCACATGATTTCAAATATTGGTTTACATATTAGTGATATGAGTAGACTCTTACCCATCAATCTGTTCTAGAAATGATGATATTAGGTAGGCATAGGACCTAGGCTGAATTACTTACTTAGACATATTTTTCTTTGCTGTTCACTTTTTTATTTATTTTTAAAATTCCAACTACAGTTTCCCTTCCCTCTTTCCTCCAGTCCCTCCTCTCTCACTTTCCCTTTCCCACCCATCCCCACATCCTATTCCTCCATTTCCTTTCAGATTAGGGCAGGCTACCCATGGATATTAGCCAAAAATGGCATATTAACTTGCAGTAAGACCAGGAACCTTCCCTCCTATTAAGGCTGAACAAGACAACCCACTTTGAGGGAAAGAGTTCCAAAAGCCAGCAGAGTCAGAGAGAGCCTGTTAGGAGTCCCACAAGAAAACTAAGCTACATAACTGTAATGTACATGCGGGCCCAGATCAGTCCCATGCAGGTTCCCTGGTTGTTGGTCAAGTCACTGTGAGACCCTATGAGCTCAAGTTAGTTTATTCTGTGGGTTTTCTTGTGGTGTCCTTGACCATTCTTGCACCTACAATCCTTCTTATTCAGAATTCCTTGAGCTCTGCCTACTGCTTGGCTGTGGGTCTCTGCCTGTTTCCATCAGTTGCTGGATTAAGCCTCTCTGATGACAATTGGCATAAGCACCTATCTCTATGTATAGCAGAATATCATTAGCAATTATTTCATTGACTTTTTTGCACAGCCTCCTCTATTTTAGGCTTTGCACAAGCTTCCCTTCCTGGTCATGCTATCCTTCCCTATCTGTCTTTATTTGTACATCTCTGTGAATAAGTTTCCATATCGTACTGTAATGTAACCCAAATCTCTGATGAAGTTACTTTCTCCCTTTAGCATCACTACTTTAGATAATTTCTCTATTTTAACAGATGTTATTAAAGACCATTAATATAGACATTCACACTACCACAGATTCAAATGACCAAAATGTGTTAGAATATTGACTATTTCCTCCTACTGGTCATTGTATAAATTATGTGAGAGTTTATATGACTCTCAACATTAAAAGGAATTCTGAAGGGTTTCAACTATATTATATAAGAAGAGTTGATATGAGTCTTCAAATTAAACTGTGTTCTCATGAGAGATGGGAGATGAGAAACGAGATCTTTTCCACTTAATTAGGGCTATATGGCCATATTTTATACTCTAGTTATGTTCATCCACTATTTTATTAATTGAAATCTAAATTATGTTCTATACATATTATTTCAAATGAACAAAATTTTCCTGTTTTGTTTAAGTTGTTCTCATTTCAGTCTTTGTTTCTCACAGTAATGAACACAAAATGTATGACAAAATATAACCAGTGACAGGATAATTTACAGTATCATTCATATCACAATTTCTAATATTATTTAATTCTAATATATTAATTTCATTAATAAATTGATGCCTTTACAAAACTGAATATTTGGCCTGGGGTGACCACTTATTATGTAAAGTCTTTTCTGCTCAAGCATAAATGAGTTCAGATTGCCAGCATCCATGTAAAAATAGAATGTGGTAGTGTGAAACTGTAGTCCCAACTCTATGTGGCAGAAATAGGCAGATCTTGGAACTGATAGCCAGGCAAACAGGTGAATTCTGTGTTCAGTAGAAGACCTTATCTAAATAAGTCAATGAAAGAAGTAATTGTGAAAGTCATTCCTTTGGCTGCCCCACATACCTATATAGGGTAAAGCACCTGTACATACAAGTGCACACTCACATCACGTAGAAAAAAATAGCACATGCAGAAATTTGTTTTTATATCCCCAAAATTACATCTTCCAAATAAATACTTCCAGATTGATCCCTACCAGATAAAGCTGATGTCAGGAACTATTTTATATTTCGGGAAGAAAACCCTCTCATTCTCAAGGGTGGCAAGCAACTCTGCTCTAATATTGTCTGACAGTGACCTAATTAGAGTCATTTGCATACTAATGAGACTTTGAAGGAGATAAGCAATCTCACGCTTGTAATAGATAATTAATTTGTATTTCAAAATAGGATGTGGCTATTTGACAACAACTTAAATGACACATTGAATTAGAAGAGTTGTTCAACTTACTTCTTAACAATAAACTACTGTTTTAGCTTTTCAATTCTGCTTAAACCTCAAACCCATGAACATAATTCATGTATCTATGTATATTCATAAGGCAATAACTCATTAATTGGCTTAATTCTTAAATTCATCATTAAAATAAAATGTCTCTGCCAAGAGATTCAGAATGATTTATATGTCCTTAATTAATGCATTTCCTTCTTATATTGTAACATGCATCTAAATAGTACAATGCAGTTTTCAAATAATCTTACACAATCACTTGGAATCACCTGGTTTTAGTCACATAAATGTGAGCATCTTGAAGAAGGCCTTAGATTCAGTCAGAAAGTCACAATGAGCTGCTCTTCCACTGTAGAAACTCCCTGTATATTTTCTACAATTTGTTAGTGTGAAATAAGAATTATACAACATTAAATAAACTGATAAAACGTGTTCAGCAACTCTAATAGACTCTTTTTTATTGATCATTGCACACACAAGATATCTAGCATCTTTCAACAGACATAGAAACTGAAATCAGGTAAGGAAATCAAAGTGATTTATATAATTCCTCCCTCTCTATTTCATTAATCTCTTTTTCACTTAAGTTTCAAATTGTAAGTATGGTTTATTTTCATAAAGATAAGTAATCTTATAGTACGACTGCTCTGTTATCAATTACTCGATGCCTGGCAGTCTTGATGGGGGAAAAGTGCTGATGACATAATTGTGGGTGAGTTATAAGAGCTAGCATGGGCCTTTATCCAAGAGAAATTTCAAACTTTTGCAAGTAAAAAGACCTCCATACTGTCCTTGAGGCACAACCAAACCAGGCACTCACTGAGTTATTTATACCCTTTGGTGGCAGAGAAAGGTCAAGAGTAGCTACTTCTAGATCTTAGGTAAGAGGGGAGAGTCCACAGATCCACAATAACACAGATGAGGAGGAGGAAGAAGAATTTGGACCTATGTTTAAAAACACTAATCTTGATAACCCAGAATAACCTTAAAGGTTATCGGCCCTTTGTTCTTTATAATGCACAATGTATTTCAGCAGTATTAGAGATTTGCTTTTATATGTATGTGCCATTATTCTATAGGCCAACAGAACCACAGAAAACAGGAGTGGATGATGCTTATAGGGTGCTTAATTAATTTTTTTTTTTAAGTATGAGGTTAACATAGGGATTGTATATTCTAATCTGTTATGGAAGAATCAGAAAAGTCGAAAAAATTTATGTGTGGTGCATTTCATGTTGTTGATAGTAAGCAGTCATTTGTGAAGTAATCTAAGTGTCTGTGTAACATGATGATAAATAAATATTATTTTCTTTACATTTACCCAAAAGACTGAAAGAATCACGCTCAAATTCACATAGAATACTTTGGGAGAGCGGGACCACCCTAGATTTCTAATTGCAAATCCCTCTATATCATCCATACTTAAGGCTGGTGAATTCAGACACATTGTAAGGATGACCAAATTTATACTAAACGTAACTAAATTAAGGCATTTTATTGTTTTTCAGAATTGTTATTTATTAATTCCTGAAATATATTTACATATACTTGTCATAATACATCAAATGAAGACATCAGGGTAAGATACTCCACCTGTTTTAAACTATAAAATATGAGGACTGGATAGCTCATCTTTTAGGAGCACTTGCTATTCTTAGAGAGGACCCTAGTTCAGTTCATAGAGCATCACTTCAAAAGGCTCACATTACCTATATTCCAGGTTTGGTGGAGCTTTACTCACATATGCATGTTTGCCACCCCAACCCTCACATCCATGCACATGAGTGACATTTTCAGAGATAAAACCTCTTCTGCACTGTTCTGATGCAGCCATTCTCATTCTCAAATGCATGTTAGCATTTGCAGAAGTACTCTTGTAACAGTTGGGGAATCATGCACCACCACATGTCTTGTCTGTGTCTTTTGGTTTTACAGGTAGTCCTTCACAGACAGTCTTGCACAGATTCTGAGCAGTTCTTACAAGGTACATGTCACATCAGAGAATGTATCTGTCTGTGCCTAGGTAAGTGATAACCAGTGCTGTGTGAGCATTCATATAAATGCTGGAATCATTAGGCTGCTTTCAGAATGCTGGAGTCTGAATATCAGAATTTTCTGGCCTCTGTAAAGAACTGCTTTAAAAGTCACCTTGATGTATGTTCTAGTGTCTAGTGACACATCACAGAAATGACATTTCCTTTTTTAAAAAGCCATACTTTCTGTTTAGATAAAAATAACAGAGGCCTCCAGCACTGTTCCACATTTTATGGTCCTGTGAATAAGCACAAGGAGTTTCATTTATAAAACAACCTAAGTCATCAAGTGTCCATTTCTCTGTACCATTTACTTGTACTGCATGTCAGTTGCTTTGAGTTATCCCCTTTAGTCTAATTTAGTTCTTTTTAATGGATGAGTATATGCACCTTGGTGCTATTTCAGTCACAAAGCTGTATGCCCTGTGTATGCTGAGTGCTGTCTTAGATGAACTTGCTTCTCTTCTATGGAAATTCTTAATAATTCTAAGTAATAAATTCAATGTATCTACAAGAAACAGGATACACTTAAAATTGAAGTTCTTATCCATGTTACCATTAAGAAAAGCTAACTGCCTTACCTAACTATGTAAGCATATTTCTTTTTCCTGATACAACCTTAGGAATGTTTCTAGGCAGGTTGCCCAGAAGATTGATAATAGAATGGGCAAAGTAAGAGACCACAGCAGATGTAGGACTATTAGTGAAGATTATTTGTCTTAAGGTTGCTGAAAAGTTATGTCAAACAATTCAAGAGGTTGACTCTACTCAGCAGCATTTTATAAGTAAATATAAACCATGAATAAAGTCTAAATCAACTTGTTACTCCTCTGATAAGAGAGTGGTAAGGAATGCTATAGAGGAGAAAAAAAGAAAAAGAAAAATGCAAGTAAAGTTATTACTCTGTATTAGTGAATTTTTTTTGTTGTTGCTGTGAGAACACATCATGACCAAGACACATTACATAAAAGTTTATTTGGCCTTATGGCTGCAGATGGATAAAAGTTCATCATTTCGGCGAAGCATAACAGCAAACAGGGGCATGGTGGCTGGAGCAGAAAGCCAAGAGCTCCTGTAAGTCCTGATGGTTGCACCAGCAAAAGGAGAAAGAACACATTGGAAATAGCATACCATCTTTAATATCAAAGCCCATACCCACAGTGGTATACTTTCTCAATCAAGGCTGTATTACTTCACCTTCCCCATATAACCAGCATCTAGGAAATAATTATTAAAATATCTGTGCCTCGGTGTGTGTGCTAGGAGGTTATTCTCCTTTAAATCATTATATGCTTTGTGGGGTTTCTTTTCCTCATTTGGATCATACATCTTCAAACTGAGAATGAGTGGATAGCAAAGATACAGAATGACTAGGTTAGAGTGGAAGGTGAGAAAGGTGAGAGAGAGAGAGAAAGAGAGAGAGAGAGGAGAATAACCTCCATTTAGTAACTCACATGTGACAGGAATGTACAAGTACATGGGAGAAACCAATTGCAATTAAATGGAACAAGCGAACAACAGAGTGTGTGTCCATTAACATGCTTATGGAAGGTAAGGGTGCTTTCACTGGGGTGTAGAAGAGGAGGGCAATAGTAGAACTAGTGGCTGAGGACTCATTGGATGTTTGGATGGAAATTACAAATCAGTCAAGTACAGCTCTATTATCTTCAGCACTTCTGGGATTTGAGTGCCTTGGACTTGAGTTCTTTTATTTTATTTTAGATTTAAAATAGGTTCTTCTCTCAAACCATACATGCCAGATGTAGCTTCCCCTCACTCAACTCCTTCTAGCTCACCTCTACTTCCCTTCCCTCTCATATCTACTCTCCTTCAGTTTCCTCCTCAGAAAAGAGCTGTTCTCCAAGAAAGGACAGTCAGTCAGGACAAAACAAGATACAATATGGCAAGGTTAATGCCTTCATGTGTAGGCTAGACAAGGCAGAACAATAGAAGGAAAAGAACCTCAAGAACAGGCAAAAAAGGTCAATGCTAGAGTGATAGTAGGATGGACAAAATAAGACTCTTGCTTTCATTCTTAGATATCCCACAAAACCACAAGCTAACAGCCATAACATATAAGCAAAGGACCTTGTGCAAACCCACGCAGGCCTCCTGATTGCCACTTCAGTCTCTGTGAGCCCAAATGAGCCCTACTTAGTTGATTCAGTGGGCCATGTTCTCCTGGTTTCCTCCATTTTCTCTGAGTCCTAAAAACATTCCTCCCCTTTTCACAGGGCTCCCCAATCTCTGAAGAGAGGAACCTGATGGAGATCTTCATTTTATATTTGCTATCACTACAAAATGTTTTGTTGTGTGTATCTGCATTTGCTCCCATCTGCTGCTGGAGTACATCTCTGTGGTGACAACTGTACAAGGTACTGTTCTATGAGTAGAGCAGATTTTCATTGCTTGCTTATTTGTTTTTGTGATTCTTTGCTTGTTGCCATTTTTGTTTGGTTCTATCCTAGATCTCTGAGCTATTCAATCTCTAGTTCCTGGCCATTTAGGTAGGCAGTGTAAGTCTTGGGCCACTTCTCTAGGCATGATCCTGAAATTAATCCAAACATTGGTTGGCTACTTCCACAAGTTTTGTACAATGACTGCCCCAGAATGTCTTGCAGGCAAGACAGATGGTAGATTGAGGGGTTTGTAGGTGAAGCAGGTTTATCTTTCCAAAGCATGCATAGTACCTTCTCATAGCAAAGAGACTAGAACATAGGCGAAGGCTCCAAGCTCGCAACAGCTGAATTCTCTAGGTTCAATAAGCTCTAAATGTCATCCTGAGCAATGGGACTTTGCTGTCAGTTTCAGAGAGTTACATGACCTAGCATCAGCCTGTTGCTTATGAATCTCCATGGGAGTTCATACTAGTATTTTCCTGGGTTTTGAGAGCTAGCACATCAGTGCCTAACATCTAATTCACAGTTCTGCCAATTATCCTCAAAGGTGCTCAATTCACAACTGTTCTTTGCTGCACTTCCAGTAGCCAGGACCAGATACTCTATTAGTCTTCCACAGTCATGGCATTTACACTTCCCATTAGCTCTTGGCATCTCAGCCTCTCCATAAAACTCTTCAGATTCATCTTTCCACAGTTTACCTATCTGTAACTATTCAATCATCCTTTAGCACCTAGTGCTTATCTGCTGTTTGTTTTATCCCCACCATGGCCATTCCTACCTGTAATCAAAAAAAAAAAAAAAAAAAAAAAAAAAGGGAAAGAAAGAAAAAAATCATAATAGGCAGTAAAATGCTTTCAGGTAAGGGTTTATCAGGACATATGCTTCAAGACAGGCAGATGTGATCTGCAGTGGCTTAGATAAAGCTATGTGGGATCCTGTAAAGCTTATAACAATCTTGTAAGATGTGAAATTGATATTTCTCAGACTTATAATGAGATATTAGGAGAGCTCATGACTCAACTACATATTTTAATCACCAATGTGGAAGTGACACCCTCTGGAATAAAAGATGCTGCTTCTGTAGTGACTATGACTACTGTGGTCACATATAAGGCTAGACTGAAGTCTCTTTCATACATGTTTGGTTGGATTTTTTTTTGAAGTTTCCCTGAGAAGCTATGAGGCTATGAGGCATTTAAAGCATGGATAGCAAGCAGTCAGACAACATCTCTTCTGATTTTTTTTTTAAAGGCAAACAGTTGATGGTTGATTGACAGCTCTACAACTTCTGCAGAAGGGAGGAAGCACTAGTTGCAATTACCACTTCCTCTCTTGGAGCTTCTGGGGCAAGAGGAATTATAGCCCCATCAACCCAGAAACTGCAGGAACCATAATAGCATCTTCTCAATCCATCCCTGACCTGTTTGTCCTGGAGTAACCACTCAGTTCTGTTCTGGCCCAGAATACTCACATGTGGCAGGGCAAGAGACAACTAGGAACTGACAAGGAATATGCCCCTATGTTTTCTTGAAAATTCCAGGAGAGAGAGAGAGAGAGAGAGAGAGAGAGAGAGAGAGAGAGAGAGAG
>JADRCH010000044.1:11663904-11711604 GCA_019843965.1 Rhynchomys soricoides
GAGAGAGAGAGAGAGAGAGAGAGAGAGAGAGAGAGAGAGAGAGAGAGAAGAGGGAAGGAAGTAGGGAAAGAATGAGAATGAGGTAGAGAGGAGATTAGGTAAACAAGAAAAGATGCTTGGAAGGAAGAAAAGATAAAATAAAAAAAAACATGGTTTTAAATATTCTTGAAACAATAATCTGCCATAAAATAAATGGTCGTCTTAAGGGAACTTTATCTAAAAGTGTTTTTTCCAAGCTGAGTACCTGTGGAAATGTTTGTCTATATATAAACTATCTCAGAAGGAGTACAACTTAATATTGGGCTGTCATCAAAGTAGAGACAGTAACCCCAGAGAGTAGTATAATTCTAGCTCCTTGCTGTTCCCACTCCATGAGCCTGCCCTTTTGAGACTGACACAAATGTTGACAAAAGTGGAGTCAATAGAGTATGGTAAATGTGCGTGATGAATGCAGAGTTACTCATTCCTTTGCTTTTGAGCAATTACCTGTGCCAGGTTCTGAGGCAGCTGTTCGTGCCATTTAGCATGGATTGATGAAACAGTTCAGACCTTTGCCTGAGAGGGAGTAGTACGTTTTCTAGCTATGAAGGTGAAGGAAACAAAAAATCTCAGGCCACTGCAGTTTGGAGGGTGTGACAGACAGAAGGGATTTGATGGTGTAACTGAGAGCTCTCAAAAGACTGTATGTGGTGAATGTTAGTCATCTCTATAAAAATGATATTATTGGCTTACATCTAATTAAAAAAAAAAAATCCCTGTCACATTTTTCCTTCAAATATCTAAATCCCCTGAAGCAGATAATTGAAAGAAGATATTTAATTTAGAATAATATAAATGATTATTTATTTCTTCACAAAGAATAGTATCACGGTTTGGATGTTAACACTAAGTCATGGTATTACATATCTATTTTACTTTCTGATGTTAGCACAAGGGACTAAAATCTTCCAGGAGGAAGGCATGCAGATACATCCATTGCCACATGACTTTTGAAGAAAAGGTGTTCTCTCAGCTATTGATGCTGCTCACACTTCAGTCATTTCAGAAGACAATGATTCTTGAGTGAACCTTTGATGTTCACTTGGTTTTTTCAGTGATTTTACACTGTATTTGTGTAGTTGACTTACACCTGTTTCATTAACATTAGATGATGGAGCTCAGCATCCATCAAACACTGTAAACTGTCTAACACTACAGAGGTGATCTGAAAATTTCGGGAAACATAAACTTAGACAATAAAATTGTATAATTGTTAATCTAAAATGTCAATGATATCTATATGGGATAAAAGCTGAGTGTTTGAAACAACTGCATAGAATCTTAAATAGCTTCTATCTTGAAAGTTAGAATCCAAAGTTCTTTGGAGATCAAATAAGCAGCACATGTTGTGATACTAGCTAAAAGCTTGAGGAATGAGATCAAGTTTACAATAGCAAGGAATTTTGTTTGTGAGTTATAATAGAGAAAGCAGTACCTCGTAGTAACAAAGTACTGTGTATTCCGTCAACATTACTTTAACGTGAGACAAAGGAGAAGAAAAAAAGGATAGTTAAAAATACATGACCACCATTACAGATTTTTTGAAAAGACATTGCAGGGCTGAAGAGATACCTCTGTTGTTAAGAACACTTTATACTTTTGAAGAGGATCCAGAGTTTGGTTCCCACACCCACATGGCAACTAATAATCAAAGTTAACTCATGATCCAAGAGATCCAGTTCTCTGCTCTGGACATTGAGGGCACCACAAGCACACATATTTCATAGGCATATATGCATACAAAACACTCATACACATAATAAAATAAATTTAAAACTCTTTTAAAACTGCTCATTTAACACACACACACACACACACACACACACACACACACACAACCAAAGAAACAAATAAACCAAACAGGGAACAGAAATTAAAGCACAGAAACAAAAACATTAATAATATTAAATATTAGAGGTGAGAAAACATATTCACTATTGTTTTAAATGCAATTCTATTTATAGTTTAAGTTTCTCCTTTTATAATATATTTTTACTTTTAAAACATTTTGACATTAAAATATAATCACATTTCTCATTTTACTTTCCTCCTTCCCTTTAAACCTTAACAAATAGCACTCTCCTCTCTCCATCAAAATTACAATCTCTTTTTTTCATAAATGGTTTATGCATGCATATGTGTATGCATTAGATATATCTTTTGAGATATAACCTAAGTATATATAATGCTACTTATTTGAATGTTCTCAGGGCTATTAGCTACTGGACAACCAATTGATGTGAAAGTATATCTTCTCTGTTATAAAAACATTCCCAGCCTTCCTTAGATGCCTGTAATTCCTTGTGTGTAGATGAGGCCTTCGTTAAGCTCACATTTGCTGTGATATTGGTAAGACTTATGAATGTAGTGTCTGATATTACTAGGAGACACACATCATAGCAAACTCCTGATCTTCTAGCTTTTACAATCTTCTTCCCCATTTATTAAATGTTCCTTGAGCCTTAGATGCAGGAGTATATATTAAATATATCCATAATTGCATTTTGATTGGTTATGTTTTCCTGTGGTGATCTCAGTCTGTTGCAGAGAAAGGTTTCCTTGATGAAGGATGAGAACTACATATATCTGTGGGTATAAAAATAAATATTTATAAATTGTTGTTAGGGATTATGCTGATTTACTTGATTTGTAGTTGTAGATTCTCTTCCAAAAACCATAACTTCACTAGTAATGAGTATACAGCTAGGTTTCCACTACCAGGTGTAGTTTTCCTCTTAATGAGTGGGTCTCAAGTATAATTAGAGAACTTTTGGTCACCAGCAAGGTATATGTGCCTTCAGCATTCAGCCTTCCAAAGTTGGTTCTTCCTTACTGATGTTCATAGGTGTCATAGCTAGGTAGACCTGTCTGTTGTCTCCTCATTTGAAAGCTTACATGGTGCCTTCTGGTGCCATGAAAAGTAATCCTTATGGAAAAGACATTCAGATCAGTTCCATCCCAGGAGTTTCTCGGACTATTAATGAGGTATACAATGTCTTCAGCAGTAGGAACTTACCTTTCACCAGTGGGAGGGGGGAGAGATAGAATGCAATAGGAATAGGCTGCATTATCCCTGTTGTTAGAAACATGCTTATATTAAAATAACAGCAAACAGAGTTCATGAGTTCATGGAAAAGCTTTCAGTGTCAAAAGTACATCATATGCCACTAAACATTCCACAAAAACTCAGTTCAAAGGAAATAATTAGATTCAAAACAACTAATAATTAAATATATAACGTAAACTTAATAGATATAGAAGTGACCAGTCAAAATCAAGGTATCTGGATTAATTTTCCATGTCAGTTTCATCATATTAATATATTAAAATCATTTCTAAATATTAACTATGTCAAACTAAGCCAACTTTAACATATCAACATTGGGAACGACTGAGAGGACTTTTAGGACTTAGTTTCTTTAACATGCAGCATCAGTACATTAGATACCAAACTGCTTGCTATGTTTTTAAGTTTATATTATCAAGTATTTCTCCCTATGTTCTATATGCATTCTTGAGTTTCTATGTCAAGATTTTTCAGAGTCCTTAAACAATGACAAAATGGTTCCAGTGTATCTTCTATCAACACCAATAAAGAATGTATTTGTAGAGTATAGGTGTTTATACAAAGATATATGTAAAAATTATGAACATTCAATTATGCTAAAGCTTTAATTATACATAAAATTGTGATAGTTATACAACTTCCAATTGGAAATTATAATCAATTATGCTTTTTCAGATATAAAAGGTGGGTTTTTGAAAAGGGAAAAATAAAATAGAGTTGAGAGTAAGTGAGGAACACTGTGGACATTCATGGTTAAAGAAAGTTCAAATAAAATTGAAATTTTTGTGAGTTCACATAACAAACAATGGAGGTGTATTTGCATATACGTTAAAAAACGAGAAGGTAAAATAATAGTGGATTTTGACCAATTTATATCATTTATAGAAAGAGACTTTCATATGAGCAGTAAAAAATACAGAAATATCAATTTCAAAAAATATCTCTCAGCAAGATGGACCTTTAACTTAGTTTCCTATAGAAGTAACATGGAACAGACATCCTATTGAAGGTACATTTTCAGAATTGTGTAAACACAAATCCTTTTCAATATGTCATATAAGAAAGGGTTCCAGATCACACTTTTTAAACTAGGCTTTAGGACAGCTAGAAGGAGGACAAAAGGAGAAAGAAAAAAATAAATGACAATCTCAGACCAAGCACTTGGGATTCCCCTGCTCCCTACCCTGAAATCTCTTAAGAGTTGCTATTCAATAGGATTTATATTTACTTATGTTTTACTTTAGTGAATAGGCAGGCTTGTATTTAATACTTGACAATTTTATAATGATTTATTTCTTTTCATGAACATCAGCTATAATTAACATCCTTTTTTCTTTAATTTAAAATAGATTCTTTCATATAATATATCCTAATTATTGTGAATACCATTCAAATTTTTCCACAGAAGCAAAAACATAAGAAATATTGCTCAGTTAATTTTATGATGTTGCAGTTACATGATATCTAAATCACACAAAGAACCAACAAAGAAAATCACAAACAAATTTCCTATATGAACACAGAAGCAAAAATTCTTAACAAAAAACCCTTGCAAACAGAAACCAAGAACACAAAATAGATCACCCACCATGATCGAGGCTTCATCTCAGAGACTCAGAGATAATTCAACATACATTAATTAATAAATGTAATCAAAATGTATTTTTAATGATTTATTTCTGAGTAGCTGGCACTTCAAGGAAATAAAAAAAATTAAGTCTAGCTTTAATTTTCTTAATAGCAAGCAATGGATGCATGAGTGCTATTATTTTAAATTGAGAGAATATTTGTTTATGTTTTACACCATCTGCCATTTTAAAGAAATGCCCCATTCCAGCTTGAGGGATTACCCATTTTCTAGGACGAAATAGATATAGGAAAAGTGCCTGGGAGCTGTGGCACCTTCAGCAGGGGTGTTATGTGGAGGTGTTGATGCATTATATAAAATTCTTCAGAAATCAGTGATATATGACCAAGTCCTGCTTATGTTTATCCAGTGGCGTTATTTTTCCATTTCTTCAAATAGTTGAAAGGAAATCAATGGAAATATAGTACTTTCTGATCAAAAAATTATAGCAAATATCAAGCTCCAGAGATCAGGCCATGTTGACACAGAAGTTCATCCACTGTCTATACATTTTCTCTTGATGCTCTCAATTTTCAGGGGGGAAAGATGCCTTATTTCTTTATGTATTTGTACCTCTCAAAGTCATAACTATGAAGAAGTAGAGTTGACCTTTGTCCGTTGTGAATAATAGGTAAAATCAAAGCCAGAGCATCCAAACCACTTATTTCAGTAACATCTTTAAATGTTACTTATTAGGAAATATATATTTTCCATCAAAGAAAAATGTCTGAATTAAAAGTTTTCTTCATGATTTGCTCATCCAATTGTAAATGTAATGGTAAACAGGATATTTTATTGTCATTGAAAATTGTAAATATTTCAGCACCGCATCCATGCTGCATTTGTCTTGAGATAAAGCAGATGCTTTAGATTAGCTAACTCTCATATTTTTACTAAAAATCATCTGAGAAGCATTGTGCCTTCTTTGATAAACATAATGTTTAATTATGATTTTAATCTTTCAAATAAGTGAGCAATATTGAAATAGTGACTACATCACATAGCCAATTTTGTACTAAAATAATGTACTGAATTGTATTTTAATTAAATCACAAAAACGTCACTGATGATCAACATATGGAAACAGAAATACTGTACACTTTATTGCTGAAATCTGATCCAAATAGAGTTCTTACAGCCATAACAAAATGAAGTTTTACACAGTCCATCCATTAGGTTTAAGGAGCCTGGTATAGCTGTCCCCAGAGAGGCTCTGCCTGAGCCTAACCAATACAGATGCAGATGCTAGCAGCCAACCATCAGACTGAGCACAGGGACCACAATGAGGAGTTAGGGGAAGGACCAAAGGAGCTGAATGGGGTTTGCAACCACATTGGAAAAACAACAATATCAACTAACAAGACACCCCCCCCCCCCCAGAGCTCCTAGGGACTAAATAACCTACCAAAAAGTGCACATGGAGGGACCCATGGCTCCAGCTTCTTATGTTGCAGAGGATGGCCTTCTCTGGTATCAATGGGAGGAGAAGCCCTTGGTTCTGTGGAGGCTTGAAGCCCTAGTGTGGGGGAATGGTAGGGCGCTGAGGCGGTAGTGGGTAGGTGGGTGGATGGGGAAGCACCCTCATAGAAATAGGGGCAAGGGGCAATGGGATAGGGAGTTTACGGAGGGTAAACTCGAAAAGGAGATAATATTTGAAATGTAAATAAATAAAATAACCAATAACAAAAATAGAAATTGATAAACTAAACTTTACAGATACACTCTGTGATTAACATCTATTCCTTTCCATATTTGCTGACTGTAGCATACTTCTTTCTTTTGGACTGGTTCAACTGCCTGTCTTCAGCTCTCCATGGCAGGTATCCCGTGACTCTGGCATCTCCAACAACTTGTGGTCTCTGCCACAATGGAGGTATCACTTTTACAGCTTCACGAAATGGCACCTCTGAGCTTCCATATGGGATCTCCCTTGGCCTCAACAGCTCTCCTTAACCAACGAGGAAGATCCCTGTATACTTCATGACTGTGAAGTTAGAACCACATGTTTAATGCTAAGTTTCTTAGTCCACACTGCTTTCAGAACTTCTGCTTTCCAAGTTCACACGAACTAGGATGTCCAATTAAGCTGTTCAAATGCTTTCCTAGTCCTAAGTCACAGAGTGTTCCACATTTCTCAAAAAAATTGCAGCTTGGTTTTATCACATCAAAAGACAACTCTCCCAGTACCAACTTCTAGGATATTTTGTATTACTGTGAAGTTACAGGAGACACTACAACCAAGAATACTTACACAGAAAAAAAGGTTTATTGAGTCATAAAGTTTTAAAGGGTGAGTCCATTCTTTGTGGGCCTGGCTACAGGTACTCAGGTATGATGTTGGAACAGTGTCTGAGAGCTTACATCTTATTTACAAGTTGGAGACAGAGAGAAAAATAACTTTGAATGGCATGGTGTTTTGAAATCTTAAAACCTGACCCCAGTGACACTTCACCACCAATATACTCACACCTCCTAATCCTTTCCTAAAATTCCACCAATAAGCATGCAAACATAGAAGCCTATGGGAGTAGTTTCATCCAAACCACCACAAGATCTAACGCCCTTTGCCCTCTATGGGGACCTTCATGCAAATGTTGTACATAAACTCATACAGATACTACAAATGCAGAAATCAAATAATAAATATTTAAAAATACACACCTCAAAATAAATAGTGTGGCTTAATAATGCATCCCATTCTCTTGTGTTTTTAGGAGGAATAACTAACGAGAGTGAGTAAGTTTTGTTTCATTAAGAAAAGCAAACTTAATGCATTCCTTTATTTAGAAGAAGCATATGATATAAGTTGACAGTTACTTTGTTTAAACAAGTGTCATAATTTTATTTTATTGGCCACTTTTCTGAAGTCAAATAGGGCATGCATTCCATCAGTATCCAATTTGGGTATCCAATATCTATAGTCAAACAATGTCATCGAACCAAAATGCCAAAATGTCAGAATTAAATAACTATATATTTTTCATCACTAGCAATATTACACATAATTTGACCCATATGGGCCTAGATCAATAGCCTGATGGGGTTGAGTCTCATTTCATTTTTTCATCCTTCATTTTTAAAATTTAAATTCTTTAAAATAAATAAGCTGTATGTTGCTAATCAACTAATAAAAATAAATATGCCACTTTGGTAATTAAAATAAAATTAACATGAGTTGGATATTGTTTGATTTTTCTAACTTACATACCATTTTGTCAGAATAAAAGTATAAATTAAGGTTTGATATTTATTGTCTCTGGAAGAGTTATATTGACATACTTAGACTCCATGACTTACAAAGTCACCATCAAAGTCAGCAGTGATAGAGGATAATTTAAGCACAATGGAGACTACATTTTTGATAGAAGGATTTTTACAGTTCTATGTATACTAGAATATTCTACTGTATTCCTATAATTTGTATATCCATGATGTTTGTTTAGAAGAATCATTATATGAAGAAACATGTTCAATTATACTAAATGAAAAATGGTCCAAACTACTGATTTCTGAGCAAGTTTTGGCTTCAACTGCACAATGTATCATTATTAGTAATTTCTGAGTATTTTCTTTCCATAGTAAATCATAATTTACCAAATTAATGTTTGGATATTTAATTATTGTTTAAGACACATGTCTGATATTAGAAAGTTCAGTCACTTCTACGAAGCTTTGTTCTTATTGAATTGGGGTCTCACTATGCTATGTGTCTTAGGCTGGCCTCTAACACAGAATGTGTCTATCCACAGTTATGCATATTGAATTAATAGCATGCACTACTATGTCCACCACTAGGCCTTTAAAAAAATATTTAGAATAGAAGTATTTCCTTGTATATATCTCAAAAAAGTAATTCATATAATTGATCATTTCCCTCATGATTTTACCTAAAATGCTTATTTTTCAAACATTTAAATTACAAAACTAAAATTTTACTTCTTTCTACAATAAAATGTTCTTTATTTAATTTGTACATAATAAAAATTTTTCTGCAGTCAAAGATCAAACAAGTTGAATGTTTATCATATAATTCTAGCTATCTCCATTTCAAAACAGAACCATTATAAGGAACATAAAAACAATAAACTCTACAAGAAAGTTTGGGAGATTGTAAAATAACTGATAGTAAGAAAAGACAATGTCTCAATGCATGCTCCCTCCAGCTATTTTCAAAAATAATTTTGTTTACTCTGTATTGTAAAAAATGCCACATGAAGTAATGAATATTGACTAAACCTACAGTTAATAAAAAATCTGTTCGTGAAACCCATAGCAGATGGTTGGATGCAAATTAAAGTCATCACTCTGCCATTTAGAGTTGGAAGAAAGGACATATAGTTTAAGGTACATTAGTTCCAAATTACTTATTTCAAATCTATCATACATTCAGAAAAACAAACTTATTTAACACGATACATGTTATTATTAGAGTATACAGGATTTGGTGATACTTCTCAGTGTTGAGGTACATACTGAGTATGTGTGTGGGATCATGGTTTCAATATCTAGCTCCCTGATAAAAATTATATATTCTAAATAAAAAGCCTCTTCTATACAAGAATATTTACACATGATAGCTTTATGTAATGTGTGTGAGAATGGCACTGAGAATTGAGAAAGATTCTTACTAAAACATTTCCACAGAGTTGAAAGTCAAAGGTAAGCCATCTGTACCTAAATCTTCCAGGGCATGAACAATCAAATTTCAAAATACTTATTGTCATTCAACTGCTAAAGCAAAAACCCTGAGCCAGCAATTGTTGATTTTTCAGTTTCGAAAATAAAACATTAATTTGTGGTATATATTATTCAACTTTCTGTGCTTATCTCATTTGGTCTTAGGTTCAATGTTTGGCTAACATTGTGGACAGCATGTATGCTAAAGTGGAGTTATTGGCTGTTATTAGAGCATGAATGTCTCTCATTCTTCTAAAAGAAGCAATTATCTTTTTTGTAAAGCAAATGTAACATGCATATACATATATACTTGTGATGTGGATGTATTAGAAGCGCTTCAGAAGTCACAGAATCCACTACATTCTTACTCATGTGATTCACTCATTGGCAGGTTTAATGACTGAAGATCTTTAGGAAAGTATCCTCTGTTAGAATATCTTGGTAATTTATGTAGGACTTCAAAAATTACTAAGATATTTACTCAGTTAAAGTTATAGTTCTATTTAAATAATATTAAAGTACAATGTGTTCACTACTTACCTGTGTGATTTTCTTGGTTGTATGAGCTTTACACTTGGATCCCTATTATAGTTATCATTCTAAATGCGACCAGATATTTTTTTTCTTCATTTTTTATATAATTAAAAAAATAAATAGCTATTACATTGGCTTTAAAATTATATTTGACTTCTTTCTCTTGTCGTTAAGTAGAGCCTACCAATCAATTGTAACAGAGCAAAACTTGTTGTTGGTTGGTTGGGGTTTTTTGTTTGTTTTTGTTTTTGTTTTTTATTTTTGCTCCAGGTTCTTTCTTTAGTATTTCTACATCCCATAGTCCTCTAACTTATGCAATACCTCTAAAACTGTGAAGAATTAGAGAGTAGAGGGAGAGCATCTCCTGGCTTGGATTGAAGCATGTCTGCTAATGTTCCATGTACAACTTTTCACTTTTCCTGCACCCTATGAAACATCCACTGCAGAGACTACTATCTTAAGTGTGATGATATTTAATTTTTGGACAAAATTTTGAGAAACTGTGAGAAGCTTTGCTAGTACAATTCCTTCAAGGAAAGCAGGTTCCTCTGGGGCATGAAGTTTTATTGGAAAATCTGTCTTTCACTCATCTAACTCATAGTTTGCTTTTTTACCTTATGGATTTTGCTTACTTGGCTTTTGGGGTATTCACAACATGGAGGGCAATGTCTCCTAGTGAGGAGAACTCAAGGCTCCTGCTGGGACCTGTTCCCTGGCTTTTTAAATAGGATGCTGCCAATGAAGTTGATGGGAATCTTAAGAGCCTGGCATTTTTGCAAAGTGGAAGAAAATTGCTTCTGTCAGTGCTACAGTTAGACAGATGAATAGATGGATATAGTTGTATTTAATATTTAATACATTAAATTTACATTTCTTGAACTGGGAAGTTATGAATACAGTAAAATAAAACCAATCTTAATGTGAACTTTAAATATTTCTTCATCATAGATGTGTTCTGAATTAAAATGATTCCTTTAATTGTGAAAAGGTAACTGCAAAAGAAATTTAGAGTTAGAATGTCATGTGTTTAATGTGGCTTATATTTTAGGTACCATTTGCTAAGTCTGGTATGAAAAATAAGAAATTCAATCCTCTGCTTTCTTCAGTCTCCTTTATTATAAATTACAGTTTATTTTTCAATTTTAACACAATAATGCTAATAGGATTTACTTAAGAAACATGATTTCAAAGAGTTACTTTAGGCATAATTGAATGAAATACTCATCGCCAATGTATTTTCTATTTTTTCTGCCTACTATTTTGACTCATTTTGTTATGAGGCTCTAATTAAAATCATTTATTTAATGACTATAGGCTATTGACCCCTTAAATTCTTAATATGCTTGTAAATGTTAATTCCTTGCATTAGACTTTCTTGTATCCCCTTTTAGTTGAGATAGACCGACACATGCTATAGATTCTTTGCCCTGTTTTCTTCATGATTGTTGGCTTTATGTTTCCTCTGGCTTCAGTCTCTAATTTTGTTTCCTAGATCTATTCTTCTATTATATACAATTTCAAAGCCTGTACTTTTGATTTAAACCAGAAGATACAAAATGTATATTTTAGCTGTTTTAATTAGCATCTCTGTTCTCATCTGGGTATCTACATGGGCAGAAAATATTCCTGGAGGTATATCCAGTAGACAAGTCTTTTAGTCTTCCCTAGGGAAGACCACATAAAACAAGAGGTCAAGCATGACTCCAGTTTGTGGTAATCTATCTGGAAGGTCTTAATCAGTCTATAAAACAGTGTTTCTTTTGGACCTAAAGCATATGCAATTGCACAAAAAATAATGGTGATTTGTTCCTGATTTTGTAAAAAATTATGCACAGGTTGTTATCAGTGAGTTATTCTGAGTTAGAGAGTGGTCAGTTAGAGTCCTGACTATAACACTGACCTAAATAGGAGCCCATATTTTTTGTGCAACACATATGTTGCAGGATTAGATGCTAAAGTAACCCAAGAATTAGGACATAAATAATTATGGCATATTTAATATACAAGCATACTCTCTATCTTAATTTACATAAGATATCAAGTGATATAATTATGTATTATTAATTTATAATTATATCCAACCATATTATATAGTAACATAATGTAATATAGTTTGTCACCATCGGTAACAGCAAGCATAATCTCTTATTGAATAATCCTAGTCTATGTATTTGGCATAATCTCTCATTGAATATTCCTAGTCTATGTATTGAATTCATCTTGAAAGGGTTATCTGAGAACAGTACCAGCCCCTCAAGAATGATTTTTGGATGATCACTGCTCTGCAGATGAGATTAAGCTACTTTATAGGCATTGACATTAGAGATCAAGACAACAATTGAAGCTTGATTGAATGTCAAGGGGAAAGTGTGGGGCTTTTGTAATATTAGTTACACAGAACTTAATAAGTCTATACTCCGGTTTATTGGCCATATAAACTTGAGAAACCCACAACTACTGAAAACCCAATTTGCATTCCTGGCTTACAGGGATGGACAATCTGCCTTAGCAGAGATAAAAATGTACCTAAAGTACATAGTGATATAATATAACAATGACTTCTTTAGCATATACATTCTCTTAGCATAATAAGGATACTAGAGGTAATTCAACATATTTGGAGTGGTATACATAGATTATATTAAAAAAGTCTATAATATTTCATGCAAAAGACTTAAGAAATTACAACATTTCTAAACAAATATGATTCCCAAATCACCCCCTACCAAGAATTCTGATGGATGACAATATATTTCATTGTAGTCTTGTTGTTTTTTTATTTTATATTACAGTGTATAACTGGCTTTACTTTCATTTCTAGTTGCCTACTTTGTGTTACAAAATCAGATTATTGAAATATGTAAATGGAATCTGTTTGAATTTCATAGTTTTAGCATAAAGTGTTGAATTTTAGAAAAGTATTTCTGTGTAAAAATAACAATTTGTATTAATTATAAAAAGAATGGAAAGTAGAGGAACTATTAGAAAGTATTTTAATTGTTGTTGAAAAGAAAGAATATCTGAAACAGGTTTGAAATAGCACTTTTCTATGGTATATATTTTTCTGGGAAGGCTTTAGATCCCTCAGGGTAACTCATGATTGTAAAGACATCATGAAGTAGGAAGAAAATTAGAAAGGCCATTTAAAATGGAGCAACATTCCAGGTCAATTTCAGGATGTGTAATGATGTGAGAAATGAAGAAAAGTAGAGAAACCCAGTTCTGTACCCCAACACTGTGTCAAATGAGACTGAGTTAAAAGTCAGCCAGATATCTCTTTGGAGTTATGATTTATTTACACTACAGCAATTAACTGTCTCATATTTTTGAGGTTGGTGATTTTATTCTCTCCAGTAAATTGCATTGTTCTTGCTACTGTGTGTTGGTTTTTTTTATTGTATCATACTCATTATCATAATAAATTGTGTTCAATCAACAAAATCAAAGTCTACTAAGAAACTTCAGAGACACCACTCTGATGGACTTTATAGGATGGATATAAGTAAAGCTCATGAGAGTTGCAAAGGAGCAAACCAGTTGGATATCATGAAAGCTAGAGACTAGAGGATAAGAACCACTTTCATAAGGAGAATGATTTACAGAGATCTAGCTTGGGTCATGGTCTGTCTAGGAGAAAATTCATCAGGAAAGAAAAAATCAGAGTAGTGTCCTGGGGTCTGGTGACACTGCTGAGAAATAATTAACCACTCCACATAATAATCATTCTTTATTTGGCAAGAAAAGAAAAGAGAAGGATACAGAGAAAAGAGCCTTTTGTACAAGAGTCAGTATTGAGAAAATTTTCTCTACCTTTAACTCATGAACTGAAATTGAAGTAAACAACAAATAGTTATACACTTTTAACAGAAAGTAGAGAAAATCTGCTTTGACTTCAAAAATAAAATATTTAATGAACACAGATCTTTAATTTTATATAACATTCTACTACCTATTATATAAAATTTACTGCAATATCAAAATGGCATGGAGTGCATATTATGATATGCATGCTTTCAAAAGCATAGCCTACTCCCTTATTAAAACAAGCCTTAAATATCTGATAGAATATACATGTGCTTCTCCTATTGAATAATTTATTCATCACAGTATTTCAGTCACAGAACTGCCTCTTTTTATTGGCCTATGTGATTTTATTTTATTTTTATTTATTTCCCTTGCTGAAACCTGGGTTAAAGCTTATACTATTCAAGGACTTGCCTAATCTACTCTGGTAGTTTAGTGATGATATCAACTGAAAGTTTTAGAATAGCTGTGACTAACCATGTAGGTATGTAAGTCCCAAACACTTAACAAATTTGTTAACCTAAAAAGGAAAGATAAGAATTATCATGCATCTTTAATTTAAAAATTTATTTTATTTTTGAGAGAATTTTGCTTCTTAAGTTTGAATACATGATTCAGTTTTAAATCTATATAATTTCCGTATGAAACATTTTCTGTCTCAGATTTTGTACAAGGTAAGATCGTTATTAGGAAAGCTGTTAATAAAAGTAAAGATAAATGAAATTAAGATTGTAAGATGGTCTGAGTTTTATCCTTTTTGAACATGACTGATGTGCCTACCATATATTTTGAAGCACATCAGAAAACATCCAATTCCTGATCAGGAATGGAGTTTGGTGTTTTATTCACTGCACTGACAGTAGCCAAGGGCCCTTATTTTCTAGTTCTCTGAGTTCTCGTACCCAAGCAATGTACCTCCATGGATGTAAAAGTGTTAGTACCCTTGAGCTTAAAGACCCCAATATTTCATGATGAGCAGTAAATGTACAAACAAAGCCTTTGCTGAAAAGGAGAAAACATCTCCAGACTCCAGACTGCAGCTTCAGTTTTTCTCTTGGTCGTGAGAGAGTGTATCCAGGACAAGCCAATGATTCAGATTACCTATGATACAACTCACAGACCATATGAAACACAAGAAGAAGAAAGACCAATGTGTGGATGCTTCAGTCCTACTCAGAAAAGGGAGGAAAATAATCACAGGACATAGACAGAGGGAGGGATCTGGGAGGAAGAAAGGAGAGGGAGGGAAAAGGGGGGCAGGATCAAGTATGAGAGACAAGAGAGAAATACAGAGGGTGTGGAAATTGAACAGAGATGTCTAGCAGTGGGGAAAGGGAAGTGGGATAGCCACTAGAAAGCCTCAGAAGCCAGGAAAGCAAGAGGCTCGCAGGATCCAACAAGGATAACATTAGCCAAAATACCCACCGAACAAAGGAGAGAGAGAACCTATTGAGACCAAATCCAGTGGAAAGATATGCCCCCGATTGAGGGATAAGGCCACCCATCCATCTCAAAACTTTGAAACCAGAATTTTCTTGTCTAAAGGAAATGCAGGGACAAAAAGTAGAGCAGAGACTGAAGGAAAGGCCATTCAGAGACTGCCACACCTAGGGATCGATCTCATCTGCAGACACCAAACCCACACACTATTGGGAATGCCAAGAAGAGCCTGCTGACAGGAGCCTGGTATAGCTATCTCCTGAGAAGCTGTGCCACAGCCTGACCAATACAGATGCAAATGCTTGCAGACAATCATTGTACTAAGTGTGGGGGACCTCGATGGAGGAGTTATTGGAAGGACTGAAGGAGCTGAAAGGGTTAGCAACCCCATAGGAAGAACAGCAATATTCACCAATCAGACCTCCCAAAGCTCCCGGGGACCAAACCTTCAACCAAAGAGTACACATGGTGGGAGGAGCAGCTCCAGCTGCATATGTAGGAGAGGATTACCTTATGTGGCATCTATGGGAGGGAGCCCCTTGGTCCCGTGGAGGCTGGACGACCCAGCATAGGGAAATGCTAGGACACTGCAGCAGGACACTGAGGGTGGGCTGGTGGGACAGCACCCTCATTGAAGCTGAAGGGATGGAGGAGGGTAGGGGGTTTAACTGGAGAGGGGGATAACACTTGAAATGCAAATAAATTAAATAACCATTTTTTATAAAGGAAAAACAATAAAAACAAAAAAATGAAAGCACCACTCCAAAGAGTTTGTAGGACAGGGTGGCAAGCTCCTAGTACATAGGATATACACAAATGTGAGAGAACATGAAGATAATTTTCTCCAGTGCTTACTAAAATGCCTTTCCCATACTTTTGGTAAGTATTCATGACAGTATTCTAATGTATGTCTGACAATGAGATATTCACACATTATAGTCATCATCAGGGGGGCACGGACTGCTAATCAGCTTCAGGAGGCAAATTTGGAAATAGAGCAGGAAATGGAACTCAGAGAGTTTACTACAGTGAATATGGAACTCTTGACTTCATCACAGCAAATAGGTTCTAAACAAACCAGTATGAAACAAAATTGGAGTATAAGAGGTTTATAAAATATTTAAGCACACACAGGGCTTAAGAGAAAGAGGCCCTCAGGTACCAAGAAGGTTGAGTTCTGTAAAGGCTTTTTAAGAGAGAGATATAATTAATGGTCTTCAAGTTAGCCATGTATACAATTTTGTTAGCTTCTGAAGTTGCATTTCAAAGGGTTGCTAAGGAACTCTCTCTCAATAAAGAAGATCATGGGGTGATTCCTGATATGAATTTGATGGTATCATAGCTGATAAGATAAAGCCTTGGGTCACAATAGTTACACAGAAGTTAAATAGTTTTTTACTGTAAAACAAAGCTTATAGTCTTATTTGTGAGAGACTGTGAAAGGAATAATACTACACTCAAGGCTGTAAGCATGTATATTTCATTTTAACATTCTGTTTTGTTGTTTTGTTGTTTTGTTGTTTTGTTTTTGAGACAGGATTTCTCTGTGTAACAATCCTGGCTGTCCTAGAACTTGCTTTGTAGACAAGGCTGGTCAAGAATTCACAGAGATCTATCTGTCTGGTTTCTGAATGCTGGGATTAAAGGAATATGCCACCACATTCAATTATTTGAAAATAACTCTACATAGAGGAACTATTATCTATTTAAAAAAAATGTTCCTTAAGATGATATTACTGATTCTCAACTAACACGAGTTCTCAAGAAACTCTAAACTAAGAGGCTCCTTTGTCTTCTCATGCTCATACAGTTCCCGATTCCTTATATCCACCTCCAATTTCACTTGACTTATTGGATGTGTCTTCTTCCCTCAAATCACATTTAGCATTGCTGGATGTTTTACAGGATGATTGAGATGCAGATAACCATTTCTATAAACACCACACTTTTCAGACAAAGAGATACATATAGATCCGCTAACAATGTCGGTATGATAGAGATGCCAAGGTATCAATAGCTACATCACTTTTCATGTCTATTTACCTTTTACATCCTCTTTGCTTTTGGTACTATGGGGCCCAGTGTTTTAATTATTTCCTCCCTTCTTTTCTTATAAGATCAACTTTTAAATTAGTGCCCCCCCAAAATCCTCTCAATTTATGTGCAATTTTCCTGCTGATTTGAATAACTCTAAATTTCTCTGGCTCCCAGTGGCAACTATTAATTCACAAAATAAAGCTTCACTTGTGATGCTTCTCATACAAAACTATGCAAACACACCAACATATTGATCTATTTAGTCTTAAAATGTTTACTTGAAAAATTTAAATTTAAAAACCGATGCTCATGTTAGTTACTCAAAAATTGTTAAATATGTCTGGAGTAGCTGAGTTGCTTGAATCTACTTTTCCAATAGTAAATTTAATGAAATTGAAGTCTAGATCAAGTGTTTCCAGTGAAAATTGAGCATCTATAAGATTCCATCTTCAAATACTAAAATACAGAGCAGATTGTGGAAAAACATTTTAATACCGTAGGTCTGTTAAACAATATAAGAAGAAAGACGTTTGGTTGTGTGCATTCTTCAAAAGTTGGGTTACTCATTTCCATATTTTCCAATAAGATCTGTATGTAACTGTATTCAATTATGTGGAATCTGGTCATACGTATTAAATAGTTTTACTAAAGTAATCATAAATATCTTTCAATTTTATTGAATATCTTTTTATGTGTGGTTAAAATCATTTTACAGATAAATGTCTCAAAATGTAAGCAATTTAGCCTAATTGGATTTAGCTAATCTTTGTTTTTACCTGACCAAAATTCTTGCTAAGCCCTACTTGCCTAGCCTTTCTTAGTGATATTTAAATCGCTTTAAAAGGGAATTTCAAAACTATTACCATGCATAAGTTGGTAACAATGTTAAACTTTGGGCATAGTGCTACAGGTACTCATAGTCTTTCTGTTTGTTTTGTTGGTAGGTTGTGTTTTGTTTTCTTTTGGGTAAAGCATTTAACTTAATCCAGTTTCCATTTTTGAAATATCCAGAACACTTGAAAAGGTACTTACTGTCAGGAGAAACCTTTGAACTCTTTGTTAAACTGCATAGTGTATCCAGCTGATTTTGAGCCAACTTAAGTTCAGCTACTTAGAAATGGAAATCTTTGCTACATAAAACTGTAAACTACATATCATAATACCAGAAAGATTAAGACCCTCTAAGAGATGAGCCAGGAACAGAACCTTAAGACCAGAATTCCAAAAACCCTTTATCTTTTTTATTTCCCTCCTGGCCTTCATTTCCTGTCTTTAGAATTCCAAAAGAAACATCTCACTAAGTTGTAGATCAAGTAAAATGTATCTGATTACCCTGATTTGTGTGTTTGTGTGTTTTGCAAATGCATGGAGAGAGAGCTTTGGAAAAAAGGAAAGACAGAACAGCTGGAATTCATCCACCAATGCATACCTGCTTTTCCCTTCTGCATCCTACCTAGTCTAAACTAGAAGTTCAACCATTTTCCTGCTAGTTGCAGTGTTTATCTCTGTTAATCTTCATTGTAATGTTTTTTTTGTTTTTGTTTATTTGTTTTTAAGAGCTTTGTTTTGTTTTTGTTGTTGTTATTTTGTGGTTGTTTTGTTTTTCTTTTGGCTCTTTTCCACAATAGCTACTTCATTTAGCTTTTTGCTTGCCAAATTATGTGACTTATACAGTTGTTTTAAAATAAGAATATAGATTAAATTTGATATTGGTCTAATTTTAAATGTCTATCATGGATTTTAAAACTCCCTGCTCTATTCTGATTATTGCTTAGTTTCAGTGGGAAAACAAGTAGAAAAAAAACCCTAAGTCTTGCTGTCTGCTCTAATTACATAGGTTTTTATCAAAGAGAAGCTAATTTTGGACACCTCTCTAATTGTTTTTCTCTTCTTCCCTCCCTCCTTCCTTTGCTTCCTCCTGACTCTTTCTCCTGCACTTCTTTTCTTTCCAGTTATGATGATCAAACACTGGGCCTTATACATTCCCGACAAGTGTTTTACCAAATCAAATACATCCCTAGGCTTGTGACATATAAGTATTAAACTTTAAATATCTTAGGCTTCTGTGGAAAGTGTGTGCTTTCAATTTTTCAATGCATTCTTAATAAGTTACAAGTATTTGGGGGCTTTGCAAGTAATTTCTTTTTCTTTAGCATCATAGATTTCTTTTTCCTACTCTTGAGCTTTTCACATAATGAAGTATGAAATAAACAATGAGATGCCTTTCAATATTATTAATTCTCTGAAACATTTTTTAAAAAATCACCAAATTATTTGTATCATTTTATTCAAAGGGTCATTTTAACAAGTAGTAAAAATAGCAACTGATTTGCTTTACAGAACCCGTAGGGCTTTGTTGTTTTATCAAAGAGAAGAAGAAAATTACAATTGAATATTGATTCTGCAAGCAGAATTAAAACTTGAATGCATTTTACTTGAATCTGATAATGAACATGTAGATAATGAAGCTGCACAGGATGTAATTGAACCTTATGAGCGATGCTGTGGAAGCACTGAGGAGGAAAGTGGATTCATCACATTTGTCTGTCTCTGAACACCAATATATTCAAGAATACTAGTTATTAGAAGTCTCGAAGATAAAACAAATAGCCACAACCTCATACATTACATGTTGAAATAGCTTTGTGCATCTTTCACTCAATATTTGTAGCAGTTGTTTGATCTCCATATTTATATTTTATATCTACAACTCTTATTTTGCAAATTGTGAAGCCTATTTCTTCCTACAAAATAGTTCAACAAAGAAATGTAGAACCTCTGATTTTCTAAAAACATATCCAACAAAGTATAATGCTAATTACAATGTAATATGTTATTTTTATTTCTATAGAAAATACACATGAACCCTAATAAATAATAGAGGCAGGGGCATGGTTCTTGATACAGGAGGGGCTGTTGGGAGAAAAATGTTTTATAAAAGTCTAAAGTAAACACCAAAGATGAACCAATCTCTACTATTTTATGTTTAATGAAAGGACTGTGTCAAGAGTGGAAAGAAGGGCGAGATCTGTTTGACATCAGCATAGGAGGCTGGTAAACCATCATTTCCACCTAGGAAGGCAGGTGCTTGAGTTCCACAGATGCCAAGGTAGCAATTTCTGAACAAACCGAATAAACCAGCCTATTAAGAATAAGCTTTGGAAGGGTCATTATTTAAACCCTGCAGCTATGGCTTCTCTGTTCTCCAAGACAAACCACAGTTACCATATAATCTACAAGTTTGGAAAACAATTACCTGTATACCTGAAAGGCACTTCCAGTGAATCTACTGTTGTTAGCTGGAACACCATGCATTTTGTAGGAATGCAGAAGGTAGAAGGTGGCATAGGACTATTGTTTTATTTTTGATGGACACCCACTTATCCTGCTCATTACGGTTATATTTTTTGCAACTTTTTATAATAAACTTAAATACAGACAGTATAATAAAAACTGACAGTCACAGATAATAATATGCGAATTCAAGGTAGGCAGGAGTAGGAAATAGACCTTATGATAGTGCCAGATGCTCCAGAGATACTGCTTTCACTGTGCCAGGGCCCCGATGTATGCAGAATTTATAAGGAATAAATAGTAAAACAATTCAGTGTTCCTCAAAAAATTATTACATTAAGTATGCAATATTCAAAAATGCATTTGGCATTTAAAACTATAATTTAATTCACAACAGAAACATGCAACAGCCTAAACACTTGACATTTCAGGAAATTATTGTCAATTTATCACCAAGCCTTGCAGCAAAATAATCTTCTACTCTCACTATTATGTTGCCGGCCAAGAAAATTGTTATCTGTTGATACTATAAAATAGTCAATGTGCTTTAGGTAGCAAGGAAACACAAAGTAATTTTAAAATCAGAAAAATAAAACTTAAAACTTAATTTACAGCAGTAGGCTTTAGAAACCTCTTTTAGTCTCTCTGAGTCTTTTTAATTTTAATGGTAGTAAAACAATGTGGCATTAACACACATTCATAAATACCTAGTGATCTAAATTGTGTTAGACATGGAGGTAGTCAATGTTACATTGACAAAGACAGACATTCAATCAGCCCTCAATATGAAAAAAGGAAGACATCTTACCTGAGAGATATGAGGTAGTTGGAAGCAGAGGAAGGGATTTTAGGAGAGAAGTGATTAAGAGCAATATAAATTATCTAGGAATCATGACAATATCTAATTGGTTGGTGACCTATCCTATGGATTTAGAAAGTGGTGATTTCAAAAAACTTTCACCTTTTAGGTAATCCATTTTCAAATCTACAACAATGCAAATGTATCTCAGGCAAAAGTTGGGTCCTGATCATGAAGACTTACATAGGAAAGTAAAATGTTCAATAATGGTATGCTAGGCACAGAGTCTTTCAAGGATATTTAAAATAGGTAAATGGTAATTTTAATGGAAATATATCTTTATCAGTAGCAGAAATAAATAAGCCTGGAAACTGAAGCAGAAACATTAAAGAAAATGTGTTGTATTTCAGATATCCTTGAATCCAGTGGAAAGTGATAAACACTCAAATAAGAGAAAAGCAGACATCCATGTTAAGATTGCTTAAGACTATGGTGACATGTAAGTTAGACTAAACACATTTTGTATAATTTGATGGACATCAGTTTTTAAGGAACAATCTTCTCTGTAGACTTGTGTATTTGAGAACTTGGTCCTCAGGAAGTGGATCTATTGCTATAGGAGGTGAAGACTTGTTGGAGGAAGTACATCACTGAGGGCAGGCCTTGGGAATTATAACATTATCTCATCAGTCTCTAGCTGTTTCTTGTGAGTGGATGAAAAATGTGATCAGACATCTTATCCCTGACACTTGCTATACTTTCTCAGCTACAAAGTACTCTATCCCCCTGGAAGCATAAGATAAAATAAACTCTCTCTTGTGTTGTTCTTGGTCATAGCCCTTTGTCACAGGAAAAGAAAATGGGAAATTAGCTTACATACTGTCTCTCTTCCTTCCCTCCTTTTCCTTCTTGCTTTAATTCTTTTCCCCTTTCTTTTGTTTTTCTTTACATCCTTCAGGATCTCTTCATATAATGTATCCTAGAATTGAATGCATGATCACCCAATCTTTGTATTCTATGTACTTTGATACAGACATATGCTATTGTAGCCACCTTCCCTTCCTACCACTGTCTAAAATGAGAAAGATCATGTTGACACTGGTGACTCAGGCCATACAAGTTCTATACCTAATACAGGTTCTAGGCCTAATCAATGGGCTAAAATTGTGATGGGTTCCTCACATGGCTGCTCATGGGAAAGTTGTAAATGGCAGGAAGTAGGCTGTAATTGGAGGAAGTAGATCAACGAGAGTACATCTTCCAATCTCCCTCCTACCTTGGCTCCTCTCTACCTCCTTCTCTTCTCTACCTGTATGCCATAATGTAAGAAAGTAACCATCTTTGTTTCACTATGAGTCTCATAAACATATGGGAATAATATTAATGCCTTGAAAATGTACACCAAAGTTAACCTTTTCAAAATTTTCTTCTCCCTAGAAGGTTCTTTGTAGAAAACACAACCAGGAATATTGCCACAGAAAGTTGAACTAAGAACACGGAGGCACAAGATGCCTCCAACTTGTATTCCACCTCCAAAATCATTAAAATAGTTAGTATTTTAGTTCAGAACTAGATGGCTAGAATTTATTTATGAAAAATTATATATATATATATATATATATATATATATGTATATATATATATGTAAACTAGATAATTTTCCCACTTAATTATTGTACTAGCTGGATTTGTGTGTTACCCTGACAAAAGATGGTATTATCACAGAGAAAGGAGCCTCCCTTAAGGAAATGTCTCCATGAGATCCAACTAAGGCATTTTCTCAATTAGTGATCAATGGTGGGAAGGCCTATTGAGGTTGGTGCCATCCCCAGGCTGATAGTCCTGGTTTCTATAAGAAAGCAAGCTAAGCAAGCTAGGGGAAACAGAAGCAATCTAGTAAGCAGCATCCCTCCATGGCTTCTGCATCAGCTCCTGCCTCCAGGTTCCTACCCTGTGTAAGTTCTATTCCTGACTTTCTTTGGTGATGAAAAGCAATATGGAAGTATAAGCTAAATAAATCCTTTCCTCCCCAACTTGCTTCTTGATTATGATGTTTTCTGAAGGAACAGAAACCCTAAGACAAGTATCATGTAGCTTCAACATGTTATTGGAGCCAACAGAACAAGAGTGAATAGTAGAAACCATAAGTCACAGACCCAAATGTCCACAAACTAGATAGGAAGGAAAAGGCAGAAGGATTAGCTATGTGGAGGCTGTGGGCCACCATGAGCTACATGTTGAGACAAGTCCTGGGTCCATCGAGATGAATAGAATTATTTTAAATTAAGTCTTGGTCAGTTCTGGAAAAAATTTGAAATACTACTTCATGACCCTACCAATCAATTAAGATAAAGACTGGTTTTGTTTACTTTACTCATAGAAGATTTAAAAGAATATAGAAATATTTAAATCTGGCAATATTTACTTATTTATTTTCCTGGCAAATACAAGCACCCTAGTCCTCTTATTTTTTAAACCTATGATTTTTTAAATCAAAAATTAATAATTTCTGATTCATTTAATCTTATCTCATTTAAAGGTTATAACAACAGTACTAATTTTTAACTCTAAATTGCTGTTGACATGAACAGCATGTTGTTCAAAAACCCCAAAACTATTTCCACCAGGTGTAAAAACAACTTGAAGCCTACATAATCCAAGCTATCTAGAAACATGGAATTCACTGGTCCCACGCCACACATTTCTATAGAACCACAGTATATAATCTTGCCACTCATTAGTAGGCATCTTTATCAGTCTCCTATTACAGATTTTGCTATGGTTTTTTGCAATTCAGTCTTTTATTCTATAATTTAGCTGTCTTAAAATATAAATACCCAATTTTTGTATGCAAATAAGCTTTTAAATAGTAGTTTGTACTGACGATCAATTTGACAGAATCTAGAAAGACCTTCCCAAGAGGCAAATCTCTGGGCACATATGTGAGGGATTACCTTGTTAGATTACATCCTTGGTAGAGATGTAAAGGATTTTCTTGCTTAGCCTGATTGAAATGGAAAGATTCATCCTAAATTCCTTGACTTTGGATCTGACATAATATAAAAAGGAGAAACCTAGCTGACCAGAGACATTCAATATGTTTTGGTATCTCTTCAAGCTCCTGCCACCCTTATATATCTATAATGAGCCAAAATTCAACTTTTATCGCCTATGTTGCTTTTGCCAGAGTATTTTATCACAGGAAAAGTAACTAATATAATCTCATGTTTACATCCATGAAATATCTTGGTTATTGGTGGTACACTTTGAGAAATGTTTCATTCTGAAATACACAATTGCTCTTTAAGATAGCATGATTTGGCCACTGTCTGGCAGCTTTGTGTACACTGCACCCATAGGAAGCTATTCTGTTCTGCACCAAAGTCACAAATGTAACCTATCAAAGATTCCTTTCTCACCTGCCTAGAGGAATTTGAGGATCAGATAGAAAGACACAGAAAGGGACAGACAGAGACAGACAGTGGCAGACAGAGACACAGAGAGAGAGATAAAAAGCATATCAAGCCAGGCCTGTAAGCTGAGGTCTATAATCTTAATCATTTGTAATGTTGAAACAATCAAGGTCGTTCATTAATTCATTGAGTTCTAAATGAAAATAAAATCTATTTCCGTACCATTGTGCCTTGTGATTTTGTTCAAGGATTTGTAATAATCTTCTCAGAGAAAACTTGTGATCTTATGCAACCATGCTTTAATAAAAAAAAAAAGGTTGGGATAGAAGTTAACTCATTCAAGACCAATGCTATCATTTGTCTTAAAAGTATAAAACAATAACTTTAGGTGTTTTCATTGGTATCTTCCCAGAGCAATGTATAATGAATGCCTTATACTTAGATAGAACATGGCACAGCTATCTTCAAGGATGAGTTATGAATTTAACAAAATATTATTGCTTACTTACAATACTTTTTACAGAAAATATCAGAATTACACATGATCACCTGTCATGAAACAAAATTAAAAATTTTAAGCTTTTGAAAAATGGAACAATGAATAGACTAAATAATAATGAATCAAAATATCTATGGGATGAAATAAAGTTTTTTGAGGAATCCACTTCTACAGTGAAAGTACTACTGGGATGATTAGCTCATAATTGTGGACAGTTGATATGTTCCACATCCATAATTCAATTATCTTGGGTTTATCTTATCCCCTAAATGGCAATTTATTGTCTACCTCTATGTGTGACCTTGAATCTTTGCATCTATTAGAAAAATCTTTTTGGAATCTATCAACTGGCTACAGGAAATACACACACACACACACACACACACACACACACACACACCAAAAACAAACTACAAACATCATGATAAAGCATCTGAGATCTATAGTAGAGAAATCTCTGCTTTGCTGTAACCTGCCAACGTGATGTTTTCACCCAATATATTTGAATATATGTTTTGATTTATGACGTTCTTTATTATTTTAAAATCTTCATGAAACCACTAGTACATTAGAATATGGAATTTGGGATTACTTGAATCTGTATTTCCAGTTTATAGTCACTATATTTGGCTTCAGAATACATTACTTTCATATTCACTTTTCAGGAAAGAATTGTGGTTTATCTTTAATATTCAACATACTATGTTTATGACATTGTCATGTTTCCTTGAGCATTCTAATAACCTTATCTGATAATATATTTTAATTAATAAATTTCTGATGCATGAAAAAATACTAAAGCTAACTAATAAATATCTGAAGCATGAAAAAATACTAAAGCTAAAAACATGGTATATAACAGCTTTTAGATTTGTGTAAAACACACATGTTACAGAATAGATTGAAAATACATTAAATATACTTTGTCAAATTTTAGCATATATTTCATATTCCATTCCACCCATATCATAATGAGCAGTGTTTTAATTTTATGGGGACTGGTTAGTTGTAAGATATGTATGGATGATGACAGTTAAGTAGATGTGAGGTAAACATGTATAAGTACATTATATATTCTCTGAATAACATTCTACTTGGATCTTCTTGTGTGATGCCTTTTAATAGTTTCACAACTCTCCCAGATTTTCTTTCTCATGAATTTATATACTCTTTCTTTAGATATGTTAATGTATTTAATTCAGTCGAGTCAAATCTTACTGACCCTGTGGGGCATTCAGTCTTTTTAAATTGAATTTTCTTCTTTACATGTTGATTTTACAGTTTAATCTCCCAGGGTAATTTATTTCTCTCTTTCCTGAGTGCTAGGTAGATTTCTTTTGTCTAACTCTTGTGCCAACTGGAGCATGCATGTATAAAAATGCATTGTGTTTTGACCAATGGAGAAAAGCTTCCTGGAATTACAAGAAAGAGTTAACAGTGAGAAACAAAGACGTGACTTTAGTGGTAAATCAAGGACTGGCTCAGCCAATTAAGAGCATTTGTAATGAATAATCTTAGCATGAATAGAGTCAGGCCTTGTCATGGCTTGGCTCTATTGTGCTGAACAGTAAGAAAAATGACCTTTGATATTGTCAAGTGCCTACCTGCTCAACAAATCCAGTTACTCTGTTCATACATTTTTAAAGGGTTATGTAGAAGTATATTGTTTTGTTCTGATAATTCTTTTGAGATTGGCTGAAAGTTATTACATCAATGTAGAACATGTTTGTGACTGTGATTCTTTATATGCATCTTTCTGTCAAGTATTTTGCATTTGTTCAATGGTGACTTTAAATATTTTTTAATGACAGTACTTAGAGACCCTGTTTTATAGGATTAAAGCCTTTTTATAGGAATAAAAGAATGTTCTACATGTTGACTTCTAGAATGTAACTCACTATGGCATAGTGGAAAGTTCTTAAATCCATTTTAAGCAGTCTGAAAAATGAAATACCAAACTAGCTCTGAGAAACTAACATTTTCTCAAAATCACTATTGATTTGTTGATGGACTATAATAACATGAACTTAAATTCATTGGTATAGAAATCTTATCCCAAATATTTTTTCATGGATAAAAGGATTAATATTAAAAAAATCATTCTGAATATTTAAACTTAAGTGTGTGTAAAAAAAAAAAAAGAAAGAAAGAAACTGCTTAAAGAGTGTACTCAGTAAATCCATAGGTATTTCCAGTGCATGTAGAAATAGATTATTCATACATTATTTCAGTTTCTGAATAAGCATTCTATAGTATTATTTAAAAAAAATACCAATAAATGTGAAAAGTGACAAGTGACTGAAATAACATTACTGAATTTTACTAGCAAAATTCTACAAAGATGGCTGTAGCATGCAGAAAACTCTGACAGGGTTTGGTGTTTTGACAGGTACATGCTATTAGTATTCAACACATGGACCATGCCAAAAATTGAAGAGAATATCAGTATAAAATGAGAGGAAAAGAAGAGGTGCTGTGAGGAACAGGGAAGTACTCCGAGGAAAGAGTGATTGTGAGAGTCTGTATTTTATTCTTTCTCTGTGATTTTTACAAAAATGTTTTACATTTATACAGAAAAAGTGTTTCCAATAGCTAGTTATACTAACACTACCCTCTAGGATCTCAAAACTCAAGTTGTTCTTGCTTTTACAAGAAGACAGGTAATAAAGATCATAAGCAATACTCTATTGATGGTTTAACTCATGATGTGCAAAGAACTATAGTATAGAACTCACTCTGTGTGTGTTGACTACTCAGTTGTAGCAACAGCAGAAAGAAGTTGTTCCTGTGTAGAGAAAACATACATGGTTTAAAATAACAGCAATAGGTTATATATGAGAACAAAAGTGCCAATTCCATATAATATCTTTTGCTCATAAAAATGTGCTTTCAGTCCATCTAACAAATTGCTTTTCTTGGTAATAGAAGCATCCCTGAGCTCTAGGAGCAGAATGAAAATAAAACTTCTACCAAACCTATGTAGTTTGAAACTTGATTTCTCTGTTTCTTAAATGGCTCAATGGATTAAAATGTAGTGCCTTGAATGTGGAAGAATGGGAAAGAAAAATATGTATATAAAGCTTCATAAGAAATAACAAATATAGTTTCTTTTATTAATAGCATCATGGTGTCACCATCTTTCACTTAATGTTTTAACTGGAAATCTGAGATAAAAAGCAGATATGTAATGAGTATTAAGTGTATAAAAAAAAAATATTAACCTCACTGCTAAAGTAGATGGAATGAGTTTCACAGTCTCATTGAAGCATACTTTGATATAAAAAGGTATATCTTTGTAAAACAGTTTTTCGAAAAGCTATAAAAGTTATTACAGTTTTATTTATTATAGGAATCCTCAAATTAAGATACAAAAAATAAATAAACCATACATTAATAAGTACACTGTATAAGTGACCCATAGCAAATTATATATTAAATTATTATTAATACATATGATCTCTGGACTTTTTTGATTTCTTGATTAGGCAATTTCTTTAGAAATCTATGCATGCTTCTTTTATGATTTTTCATTACATGTGTATTAATGACTTTTCAGTGTGACTTTCATATTATTTTCTAAACCATATTTAGATTACTAGAATGGTCATGATGACACTAACTTTAGGTGTCAATCATGGTTGTATCTTAGCAGAATGCAGTCATCATATTTGTTTCTCCTTCTTTAACAAACCAAGAGTTGTATACTCCACTTACCTGACAATTTTCATGTTTTTTCTTTTATTTTAATGTGACTCTCCAAGCTAATAACTATCATTATTAAAATAATAAAAATAATATTTTATTAAATATTAATTAATTTTAAATAATAGTTAATTATTAAAGAAATAGATACATATACTCAGTATCAATGTGTGAATGTCCCCATTTCATTTTTGTAGTTCTTCAATGTTTCTGGCTATAAAATTTAGACAAGAAAAGCCAAAACCACAGAAATCAACAAGCCTGGACTAGGGCTCACTGAGAGTGAATTGACAATCATGTTTGTTAAAGTTGTGTAGCTTGGTATTTTGCAGGACTCTTAACATAGGAAGCTAGAGCAGTATCTACCGCTTTTTCCAAATTTGGGAACCTCCTTTTCCTTGCACTGGGTTCCCTAGTTCATCCTTAAAGCCAGAGACGTACATAGTCTTATTGCAACTTGATATGCCATGTTTGGTTGATATCTTTGGGAGGCCTGCCTTTTACTGAAGGGAAACTGAGGAGGAGTGAAAGGGAGGGAGGGAGGTGGGGGTGAAAGACTTAGAGGAGAGTAGGGAGGGAAACGGTGGTTAGGATGTAATGTATGAGAGAATAAATTGAAAAATATTGAAAGACAAAATTCAATGTTAAAATATTTTACTTTTTAAACATATTGTTTCATAGTTTACTGGATTTCAACATCTAGAATGATTAATATCGTGTAAATTTTCAATATTTTCTTCTTATGTAGAATATTTTGTTATTTAGAAATATACTCTTTATTCTTTCTGAGATGACTGTCTAGAATTTTATTAATATTTTCATATAGTTTTCCAGATTTAATATTCTAACTTCAGTGAAAATTTCATTAACTCTACATCAATACATTCACTGATATTTTTCTTTCTCTCTTTTTTAAAGATTTGTTTGTTTGTTTTATGTATACAATGTTCTGCCTGCATGTATACTTTCAAGCCAGAGGAGGGCACTAGATTACAGTATAGATGAGCCACCATGTGGTTGCTGAGAATTGAACTCAGAACCTCTGGAAGAATATCCACTGCTCTTAACCTGTGAGCCATTTCTCCAGTCCCTTTCCCCCCCCCACCCCCCAGTGATGACTATCACTCATTGCTTGAACTATGAAACATGTTATTAGAAACTAAATTTAAGAAAGTATATTCAGCAAGCCTTAGTCTGAAAAGAAGTAAAATAAAAAGATAAAGATATCATCAAATATATTTTAGATTAAAATCTGAAAAACAAACTAAATTAAACCTGATATGAGATTGAAATAGTTATGTTGAGGACAAATATTATAAAAAATACAACTGATAGAATGTATTTTTAATTTTTTTACCAATATAAAACTTCAATTTTTGAGTCTTTACCCATGTTTCACTAAACAAGCCTGTAAGTAAACCTTTATATGTGTATGGAAACTCTCAAAATTAGAAATAGCTGGGTTGTCTTTAGAAATGGTTTGTACCTTGAGAACCTTTCAACTCAAAAGTTATGTACACAAGCAAAGCACTATTCATAAAATAATCATTTTTAATTACCATTTCTAGATAATTCAATGTAATAATTTGGAAACTGACTTTCTAATGGGGATAGAGAATACACAGATATGGGAGATTTGTAGAATATTTAAGAGTGTTTGCTAATATTTAAAAACTCTCAGAAAATCTATCAGCTTTAAACATGTTAAATGTTCTGTGACATATGATAACATCTTTATGCACAGGTAGAAACACTGCTTAACAATCCTTTGGTATTTTAACTCACAGGGAACAGAGCCTTTTGAGTGTGCTCATTGAATGAACCAAATGGAATCCATCAAATGGCACACAGCATTTGAAAACATAGGTAAATACAAAGGATACAAGAACAAGAATCTCAAGAGCTCTGCTTGTTTAGGTTTGGGCTCTCCAAGATCTAGCCATAGCACAAGCTCTTGTTGAGAGGCTTAGCTTAATGCACTGCCTAATGGCTTGGCTCTTCAAGCCTGACACACTCCATTACAGCTCATATGTTATACTGCCTGGGTACAGGCTATGAGACAGAACTGCATCAACAGTCACATCCTCAACCCAAACACACTGAAAATTTAATGCTGCAAAGAGATGAGCTATATTCTGAATCTATACAAACTACTTATTTTCTGTTCCAAATAAAGGAATGTCAAAGGGGCAATAAAGAACCATACACTATAAAAGATAAAACCTCTTATTGAGTGGAATACATTAATTGAAATTGTATGTTTTCCATGTAGATGTGCATTTGCAGTAAGGTATAAGAAATCAGTTTTCTTCTATGAACTCTATAATTCACTAAGTACCTTTCAATTTAGTGACCTTTACAAAATTGAGTGAAATTCTCTAGTCAAGGTGAAACAGAAGTTAGAGGCTAGGAGATAGTCCCTCATGCTGGTTAGTATGGAAGCTCACAGAGGAATCAAAGGATGTCCTTACTATTAATAATGCAGTATGAAACTCATTATGTAGGATTTCCTTGGAATAGAATCATTGTGATATTTGAACTTAGAGATGGGAAAACAAGGAACAAATCCAATTGTTCTCTCTGCTAACCTGGTAATGTCACAAAGCCGTTTACAACGTGGCTGTAAGCCCTCCCAGAGCTAAAATTATTCATACACCAAATCTTATAGAGTAAATTGAGATGGTCAGGAGATGCGTAACAGAAATGCCTCTAATAATAATTATGTGCTTGTTACTTCTAAGAGTACACACTTTTGCCAGTAATTCTAATTAAATGGTAGTGATGGGAGAGTGTTACACCAGAAGGCTTATTGTACTCCTGCCACTCACTAGGTTCTCACTGACAAAGTGGCCGCCAGAGTAGAAAATAGCTGATATTAGGAGCTAGCATCTGCAGATAAGGGGCCTCATAACCTTTCATAGGTTTCCAAGCATAACCGTTTAAGCATACTGCATCCCAAATACACAAAACATGCAATGATTGCAGACCAATGTGACTATACACTATCTTATGCTATTTAGGATGCAGGAGAAAATATTCTGCTTAGTTTTAATTGGATTATCTTTGAGAGGGGTTTCCACTGGTATGTTGTCTATGCCTCAGTGGAAAGTCTCATATCCATATGGATTGTGGGCAGTACAAACTAGACTTGGTTAAAAATATAGAGAGATCATAAAAGTTGGGAGTTCAATGTGCTAGGAGGGCCTGGGAGAATTTAGGGAGATGTATATGTCTAAGATGCACTGTATACATATATAGTTTTTCTAAAAATGTTATTTACGGACCTAAATAACTATCTTTAAAGGAGAATTTGTGAAATGTATTTTTCCCCCTGGCAAGGAGGAAAGAGACAATTTGGTGGTGGTGGTGTTCCTATATCAGTCAGGGGCATAGCAGATAGCAGTCTTTTGTTTATCCTAGATTGATGCCTGGCTTGGGAGCCAAAAATATTTTATGTCTAGGATTCATAAAAACCAAACCAAATCAAACAAAATGAAATCCAGACAGTGCAGCATGGTGGAAGGAAGACAGACAGAGATCTGTGGACAGCCATGCCACCCACAGACCTGTCCTTCAGTGCATGTCACAGGCATACTGTAGACACCAGCTTCCAACAGGCCACCCAGTGAGAATGTAGTATATCATACAGGGGCCTACCAACCATGTGACCAGCCCTGCAACCTATGGCCATGGTGAGGTCCTATTGCAAGCTGCTGCTGAGTGCTATTTCTGTGTCCATGGCTACATGGTGGCAGGGGTAGGTGTCACTGTCCATGCATTATATTAGCACTAGAGAATATGGGGAAGTTCCTCGTCAAGGCAGCTGCCAGTGACCATGTTGATAACTGCCCCTCCCCAAATTGGATGTGTTGCTCCAAAGAGCTAGTTCCATCCCTCACAGCTGGAAGCACGTGGTAGATTGGGCCTTGAGCCTTACCCAGGAAGCACAGTGGAGCTGGTCTTGACGGCTGGAGTGTGTGTGAGACACTTGAGAACGTGAGTGTGGAAGAGTTGAGTTTGTCTGGCATGAGGTGGCAAGAACACTGAAGTTCTTGCTGGCCCTGGGGTGGCAAGAGTGGGTGAATTGGCCCTTTCCCTCACTGGCTGAAGCATTCAGGACAGTGGACCCTGCACTTTTGGCTAGAACAGTAGTACTGTCCTTGGCCGAGGGGGCACAAGGACTCAGCTGAGTCAGCCTTGAGGAGAGCAAAGGAGACCTGGGCCCATCACTCACGTGTCATGCAGGGGTGATGTCCTCTATTCTCCCTACCTACCATCTGTGGTTGTCTGGATAGCTGGCCTCGTCTCTCACCAGCTTTAACACTCGGGAAAGGGGAGCTGCCCAAGCCCTTTAAAGGCTGTAGCACTTGGGAGAGTGGGCCCCACACCTTGACTGGGTAACACAGTGGAGCTGGCTCTGGAGACATGGGTGTGAGTGAGTCAGATTAGGTCATAAGAGCAGGAGGGCTGATCCTACCTCCTGTTGATGGCAGCATTGAGTGACCTAGCCAGAGAAGTGCTGGAGAACTCTCCCTGGTGGTGTGGATAAGGGAGAGCTAGTAGATTGGCCAGCTCTGCTACCACCCAGGCCCAGATTCAGGGCTCACTAACCCACTCCCAAAATCTATATCATTTGAGAATGGTTGAGATGCATGAAAGATTCAGTCCTGCTGATCCAAAGCTATAGGATGTTCTTGATAGAGGACAACAACAGAATAACTGGGAGAAGCACTGATGAGGATAAAATATTGATAGTGTCACAGAAGCCAGAGATTCTGGACCAGACTAATGATTCATTGAATGAACATTTACAAGTGGAGTTGTGTGGACAGAGAGTTATATTCTGGAACAAATTGTAAATCAATACAGCTTCCATGATGAGATGTTTTCTATGGTTTGTTTTGTTTTCTGTTTTTTGTTTTGTTTTGTTGTTTTGTGTGTGTGTGTGTGTGTTTATTTGAGAGTGAGTTTGCAAAGATGAAGGGTGGATATGAGGAGACAGGAAGATGAACCAGACTCAGGTGCACGATGTGAAACCCACAAAGAATTAATAAAAAATTAAAAGATTTTCTTTTTCTTGTTTTCTTTTTCTTTTTTAAAGCATTGGTCAACAACCCAGTTGATCCATAGAACCAGTTCAGGTCTGCTTGTTCTTTAGATCTTCTTATATAAACTGATAACTATTGCTACATACATAGTTAAAATTAGTAACATATTAAAAGCAACTTATTATAATTTATTGTTGTGTTAAATGAATTTCAGGTACCTGTTAACAGTACATTTTCTTTTCCCTTCAACAATATTAACTTTATGAGACAGGAAGAATGGCAATGTTTTCATAATCTTACACAAATAGCTTTATTATTACATGTAGGGAAATTTGTATTCACATAACAGTCCTCACAATTTATGCTCCCACAGTTATTTTAATTTGAGAAGAAAGATGAAGTTGCATAAACAATCAAAGCCATCTAATACACTTTTACTAAAGTTTAGGAAGCAGAAAACTCAGAGGGCAAAAGGCAGAGTTTCAGTTATTGCATGTAATTAACCCAAGATTAAGAGAATTATTTTTCCTGTGCACAGTGAAAGCTTAGTGATGCTTTAATTAATTTGGAGGCATTGAGCTTAGAGAAAATTATAGGCTTTCAGGAAAGCTAACTCTGTGAGACAATTTCATTAGTATAGATTTTTAGACATTTAGTCAGATATATAACAACGAAATTGTAGGGTCCGAGGTGTGAATCTCTGTAGTTGAGTATTTCCTTCCTGTGTGAGGTCCTAGGTTCAAGCCTCCATACCACCAAAATAAATAAAATGAAATTAGTAAGATTATAATGTGCAGGTAATTCATTATCACATTAGTATGAGTTACCAAATGTTATGGAGACTCCTTCTTACATATTTACCCTATATTAACAAATAATCTAGTGTATTTACTCTTCACATTAGGAGATACCTCCAATAACCAATTTTTCAGAAGAATAAACTGAATGTTATGGAAGGAATATAACAAATGATATCAAAAAGGTATAATTTAGACCTTGCACATTGGAATTATCAAGTTTATTTAACAAATAACAAAGACCAATTAAAAAAATAAGAGTTGTGGAATGTGACTGAACAGAGAAATGTATAAGCACTTACAAAAATGCCAAAAATATGCAAATCAAAATTAGAAGTTGTGAAGAAACTGATGAAGTTTGTAATTTGTCAGATACATTGAGGTCAAGAAAGAGATAGTGGCCATCAAGAAAAGTGTGTAGATTGACAATTGTCACTCTCCAATATCTGCAAGTAAAAGATGTAAGTCAACCCTCAATTTCTTGAGTTATAAAATAAATTCAGTGTGTTCTCTGTACAAAGTCTGACTTAGACCAGTGTTTCCTGTTAATGCACCTTCAAAGACAATCAATTGTCTATGGCTTGCCAAGTGCTTAAATGAATTAATTTGCTGGGTGAAGGAGGAAATGAAGTAGAAAATGGTAATGTTTAACCCTTGAACAGTAGATGACAGAGTGATAAGAAACCCTCTTCTAGACCAATGTTTAAAATATTTAGGTTTCCAAATTGAGGAAAATAGTGTCACTTTTTGTTCCTTCCAAAGGAAAATAAAGGAGGCAAATATTGTTTTGTGACTGATGGAAAGGAAAAACATTTAAAAAGAGAGGGAGAGAAAGAAAAAAAATTAAGCATACCATAATGTAATTTTGTAGCCAAGAGATAGTTTCAAATTTAAAAAGGCAGGTATAGAAAGCTCAGCTGTGACTTCAAGAGATTTACTGAGACCATAAATTTGATATTCCATCTTTTCTAATTGGCTTACTCATTCTTTAAAGTTGATTTGTTCTCATAAATTTGGCAGCAACAAAAACCTATTGATGGAGTTTTATTAGCTAAATGCTTTTGATGGCTTAATTTAAGAATCTTCTTTTTTATATAGACAAAAGTGAATGAGTTGTTCAAACAAACATCAAATGGAAAATCAAGATCCTTTTTCAGGAAGCTTTTCCCTGACTGCTCTGTGTCTCTCTAGTCTACATATTCAATCAAGTCTACTTCTAACGTCTATGCTTTCTAAAAGCACTCTGGGCAAGATCAACTTGTAAACTGACTGAAATTACTTATTAACATCATGTATAAGTATAAAGAGTATTGAAAGAATGTTCTAAATAAAGAGTGGAAAGTCAACATATACACAACTAAGAGCTCATATTAACCTTACCTACAAAACCTGTACTTCTTTGGAGAATGGGGGTAGAAGGGGACTTTATGTTTCTTTTGCATGCATAAAAGCTATAGACATCCCACTTGACTTTATAAGTCCAAGGCAATCCTGGATAATTCAGTCTGAAGTATTCTGTACAAAAATGCACATTATGTTAAGGTAAGTAAACAAACTCAAAGGCCAAAAAGTTAAATGGCTAAAATAGAATTCAAAACTCATGGAAACAACTTGTATGATATACATTCAGTTCACTTACCTATTTATTTTGTAGAGATTACATGCCAAGACCAATTCTGAGTAATTTTTTGGATGGACTGGGAAGGCAAGGCATTTGAATTAAGAACTTACAAACATACTGTTGTGATCAAATTCTTTGGAAGAAAGCAAGAAAAGTCTTCCTTTGATCTACCCCTTCCTAAGCTATTACTTAGGAAGCTATTACTTATAGGTGCCTGGATTGTGTTGTACACTAAATAAGTGTGTGTCATGGAAAACAGCCACCATTATTTTCTGGATTACTTAGAATTTCATTGCTACAGTATATAATTGTTTTCTGACTGGTACAGTATCCTAATATGACACATATATATGTGATGTAAGACCTTATGTATCTGTCATGTGGTAATGGTACATGAATTTAATCCCAGCACTACAGAGGTAGAGGCAGTCAGATCTCTAAATTTGAGGCCAGCCTATTGTTCTATAGAGCGAGTTCAAAGACAACCAATGCTACACAGAGAAACCCTATCTGGAAAAAACAAAAAACAAGCAAGCAAGCAAGCAAACAAACAAAAAACAAAAATCAAAACAAAAAAAAATCCAATTATTGGACTGATTTTTTTCCTGAAAATAGAACTGATGAATTTATTAGATTTTTTTGTATACTGTTTACTCATTAAACAAATATGTACATAAACAAGGTAGTTACTGAAAATTACCTTGGATATTCAGGCAGAACTTTGAATAAAATACAAACTACTTTTTTTCATAAATAGACAATTTACATCAAAAAATTATGCTAATTTACTTATTATGTTTGTGTGTTTCATTTACATTTTTGACTGGGTCTCACTCTATAGCCCACAGAACCCAACATCCAACTCTAGCCTCTATGTTTACTTGCATTAATATTCACAACCTTCCCTAAATTCCTATCTTATCTATAGTTAAAAATAGAAAGAAAATAAATGCATCCTTGATTGCCTACTTTTATCAACTAACATTCTTTATATATGCATATTTCAGGACCCAACACATGAAATGTTGTAGCCTACAGTAGACTGGGTCCATTAACAAATAAAGACAATGTGCCCACTAGCCAATATGATGTAGTTGACTTCTCAACTGAGACTGTCTTCCCAAGTGATTCTGTGTCAGCTGAAGCTAAGCAGAATAACTAGTAAGCAAAAATGAACCTTTCTGCTGCCTTAAACTTTGCCTACGTTTTGGCTTCATCAGAATTCTCCTCTAACCATGTTTTAAAATACAAGAAGAGTTAATACATTTATTTCCATATGAAAACCAAATATTTCACCAAACATTGCATGTTATTCAAAATTTTAATCAGCTACGTAATATAACTAATCAGGTTATTAATATATGAAGTGAATTAGAAGCAAACAAAATCTATTATATTTGTATGTTTCATGGATATAAACACACGTGAAAGTATGGAATTTTATGACTGTTGTTAGAACGTTCTATTTCACTTCCCTCAAAAATAGGCTATAAATATTTCTTCATGGTATTTCATAATAACTATTCCAAGTTAAATCTTTCTGGAACTAAATTGATGACTCAGTAATTAAGAATGTGTAGTGTCCTTTTATTGGACCTGAGTTTGATGCCCAGCATTTACATGAGAAAATTCACAGCTATCCAACTCAAAGAGGATCCTATCTGTCTTCTAGCTTCAATGATCACCTCTCATGTATCCATATTCCTACACAAGCACACACACATACACACACAAGCACACACAGAACTACATGCACATACATACACTAAAACTGGTATATAATATATAATATGTGAAATATATATGTATAAATATATATACATATATATGTATATGTAAAACATTTCTGTGCTTTAAACATTTTATTTATTGCTCAGGGAGAATGTTTCAGTTTATCTGATAAAAAGGTGCTTTGTAGATATTAGCATTTTCCATGTTTTCTTTTAATGTGACACAAATATCAAACATGAATTGGTATTGATGTTTTGGTTAAGCAAAAGGTAGAACAGGAACTAGCCTGCTTGCCAAAATAACTCTAAACCTGACGCCAGCTGACATTGTGGAAGTTCATTCCATCTATGAACTGTTTTTAACTATTTCTGGCCTCCATTGATTTTTAAAGAATACCAACACCATCTTTTTATGACTTACTATTGTTAGGTATATGTTCTACTAAAAACAGTAGAAGTAAAATTTAATGATTCCTGGAGAGAGAGAGAGAGAGAGAGAGAGAGAGAGAGAGAGAGAGAGAGAGCCTTGATATTCAGAGAATGGCCACAGAGTATTAGATCCTTTTGTCAACTCTGGAGGGAAAAAAAATAACACCAGGATTTATAAAACCGTGCTTGGTCATTCCCAGGAACCTAATAAATAGTGACAAATAATGGTAGAGGCCTATCAAATACATGACTGAATCAGTTTCACTTAAGTCAGTACATTTATGTACTGCTTTCTCCCGAGCTGAATGAGTCTTCCAGCACAATGGCCAAAGCGGAATTCTCAGAGGAACCCTGAATGTACATTTTATATGCCATCTGTGGGGCAGCTGAGAACTGACTGAGCTCCTTTGTTCTTAGTATATGATGTTATGCCTTAGTTAATAACTGAGAATTCAGGTTGAAAGGAAGGATGAATCCCTCTGATGTCTTGTTCCACATTGTGTCTCAGGCAGTGAGTCCCACCCCCTACCAGGCTTTCCTGGCCTGACCTGTGTTTACCTTCTGTCTCTGGCACTTCCCACTGGGTTATTGATGCACTTTTCTACCTGGGAAACCCAGCCTCTGTACAAAGTGTTAAGTTGACACCACCAGCAACACAGGCTTTTGTTGTACTCTATGCAGAGAAAAGTGTTCCTGGATGGGGCTCTGGGTACTCTGGTCAAACCAGATTTTAGATTAGCTAAAGAAAGGGCGACAAACATCTTATTACACATTCTCTTCATGCAGAAGCTACCTCAGAACCAGAGCTGGTTACAGAAAGGACAAAAGCTGCTCAGGTCATAATCTGAAAGAAATGTCCTGAGTACTAGTGGTACAAAGTAACAGCCTACTTTATACTTCATAGTATCATGAATCTTGGGTAATTTTTGTTGCACAGAGGATGCACTGCTCTCTTATATTTGTTAAGATTTAAATGGAATTTATGCAAATTGTCTAAAACCAGTCACCATCTTTTGTTGTTGTTGTTTCTTATAGGAGTAGAAAAAAAGCAAATACTGTAGAAATGACTAAGTGTTCATTCATATGTATATATATATATATATGAATGAAAATGTTTTTCTCTCAAATATGAGTATTTAATTTTGGTAATTTATTTTTTTTTGGTAGTTTTTACTATTTTCCATCCCTCCCACAAAAATGACTTAGAAAGTATGACAAAATACTTGCAAAATGTAGTATATCAGAAATTCTAAAATGTTATACAAAATTTATACTGTACTACTTTAAAATTTGACTAGAGATATTAATCTTATCCATTACAATATGAAATTAAAATAAAGAATAAAATATAAAATTTTCAATTACATATCATAGAGAATTGACACTATTGCAAATATTTGATTAACTGACCAAGTTTTGTGACTAAACAATTATGTAACCATTAACTTTTCAAAGTTCAAATTCCTTGTCTTTAATCTAATTGCATTTAACTATTACCATTCTAATATATTTTGAGTTCTAAACAATATAAATATAAGAAACATAATATTTCTATATTTCAAGAAAGATTGAAGTAAAACATTTTAATAAAATATCTGGCTGAAGTTAATCTTTCTTTTTTGTCAATGCTTCATTCTTTACACATGCTTTTCTGGATAAGCCAAATTCTTCTTACTTGAAGTCACCCAGTTAATGTCTTCATAGTTTCTGGGCTTCATTAAAAATACTTTGAAATATCTTCAGGAATAGGCATAATCAATTTTGAAGCTTGTGTTTTATGTCAATGTTTACCTCAAGGGCTACAAATACTAAGTTGAAAAAAGAGTTCCTTCTTATTTTTGTGTTCCTTCTGCCTCCATGTCTTCATCACATCTTATTTAATGAGATGAGCTACTTGATTCTCCTTTGTGTAAACTGGAACAGTCATGCAATTCACAGTCCCTCCAGGCACTATGAGTTATTAGTATTTGACTGGACTCCTTTATTTAGGGTTCTGCAATACATAGCTCAGTTCAATGTGTGAAGGTTAACAAGCAGAAAAGAATGCTTTTTGATTGAATAGTGTAGGGTTCAGTGGAAGAGTTTGCTGAAGGAAAAATTGGAAGACACTGAGGCAAGATGATGTAGCATTGTGCCATTCCTAAAGAGCTGTTACAAGTGGTGATGGTATGGCCCATGGTACTAAGGGTAGCTATACTATGAAAGTATTTCATAATTTTATAATGTATAAAATGAAATGAAAATTAGGAGATATACTTTTCTAAAGCAGTAACTTTATTAGGGCATTTTGTATTAAAATTCATGCCAATATTGTTTTTTTATTTTAAATTTGAAAGAATGACTATTGACGTAGTATAAAATATTTAACCAGCCATATTTGGCTAAATAGGTAGATTATATTTATTAATTATATTGAGACATGAATTGAAAGTAAGCTTCATATTTTAGAATTGATATTATTGGTGCTAGAATATAGATTGAATTTGTAGTCTTCAAGAATGATAAACTTTATGATATAACATTATTAAACTAACTTTTACATTTGAACTTATGGAAATTTTCCATATCATACTGAGCATCAGACTTGCTTTACAAATCTGTATAAACATAAACAGCTCCATCCTTACACATTTCACTGAGAAACTTCACTGTAAAATTATCTCTATCATCTTGAAGATAGGTATTAGTTACCTAGCAGTAGTCTGTATTTTGTCTAGAAATCTTTCACCACCTTAGTAAAATTTTGCTGTGCTCAGAACTAGAATTTTCTCAGAAAACTGAAATTAAGGAAAAGATAATAAATTGAAATGACATGGGACAGTCTTTCCAATTAAAGGCACAAAACAGTTAGCAAGTTACTTACTTATCAGTTTCCTCCATTGGATGGAGAAAGTCAAGTTTCCTTTCATGAATATAAGTGCATTTCCTAGCTTCTCTAGTTGTTGCGAAGAATGAGTATTTTCCATGGCTAGGATAGGAATGGGAGTAATTTTGTCTCTTTATTGAATTTAGTGAATTTTTGGAGGTTATGGCATGTATCACCCTGAAAATCTATATTATCACTGGGAAATTATTCCAAAGATTAAAATACTATAGGACAAATATCCTGTTGGTAGCAGGGTCAAAACTAGACTGTTTAGCAATATTGTGTACCTCATTGTGAATGACAATGTAATTTATAATTAATTTTTTTCAGCATTTTTATCACTTTAGAAAATTAAATTCGATGAATAACCTTATAAACATATTGTCTCCCAAATATTTCTTATTTTAAAACATATTACCTATTTTCAACAAGACCATTTTTCTGACAAGCAGTAAAAATTAAACTGATAAAACAATTAAATATCAATAAATTAAATGTTCAAGAATAATGAACCTGTACAAATGAATATTGAAATTATATATATATGTGTGTGTGTGTGTGTGAAAAACCTCATGAAAATTCATAAGTCAAAATATATATTATATTTTACATATATAAATATTAACAGTTATACTATCCCATGCTATATATTTATAAAACTACTGTAAGGGTTCTTTTCCTGAAAAAATAACTCAATCTAGGAAAAAATTGAAAATGATTCCTTGAAGAAATTTTCTAAAACCAAAATCCATCTCTTTGCATTCCAAGATCCATTTGTAAATGTGGTGTTTCAGACAGCATGTTCTTTAGACAGACTTCAAATTCCTATAGCTGTGAACTATTGATATTCATCTCATTATATTTCAATGTTTGTGAACATTCACCTATGTAGAATCAGATACTCAAACTTACAGAGAGATGTTTGAAGCTTCTGCATGATGGATGATAAAACTAATCCACAGCATTTCCATTTGAAAGAAAATTACTAATAATTGATTGGCCTGGATCCAAAGTCACAGTGGGGTACAGAGAGCTGGGAAGTGCCCTCATAAAAATAGAAGCTGTATCAACCAATTGAATTTAATTATATATGAAGGTGATGATGGAGCTAAACTGCCTATAATTGGACTCCAATTACTCAGCTGGTCTTCCATCAAATTAATTCATCTGAAAGTTTGCCATTGTCCTGTGCTTCATGCCTGATGCTGGTTTAATTACTTAACATTGAGGAATCTTGAAACAGTAAATTATTTTGTCTTTATTGCCAATTATTGGTTAAAGAAAATTGTGTATAAAATATTAACATCTGCTTCAGGGACACTTAGCAAAGGGCATAATGAAAATATCCTATTTTGCACTGCACCTAGAGAGACACCTAATGAGAGGAAAAAAATTCTTCCTATGTGCAATTTGTAGAAGCAGCGTTGGAACTGATAAGCTGCTAGATGTGCTGCCAGGGCCTATGATTTTCCACAGCCAACGTCTTTACAAAGAGGCAGCTGAGGGTTCTTATGGTATGTGTGTGTGTGGTAAAATACTGAGCTCAACATAAATGAAAAATCTATAGGTAGAGAATACTCCTAAAGACATTTGTCTCTAAGTACTATTTGATAACATTTAGAACCATTTTACAATGAAAGTTGCTGACTCCTGAAGCTTATTAAGTAATCTATATTGCTTTTCTCAATTACATGAGCTGCACAATGTAGGTTTGTCACTGAGGAATTAAAGCATCTGAAAAATAAGGTCTAATAACTTAAAGATCCAAGCATAATTATCATTCATTTTAATATAATAAAAGAGAGTATATTGCCAATGGTACTAAAATTGTGGATACCATTTCAAAACCATCCCCTATCAATGTCATATAGAGATAGCTCATTTCTATTTAATTGGCCTCATCATATTGCACTTTAATTTAGAAGGAATTGCCACTTACAAATTTTATTCTTTGATTCCATGCTCAATAAGCACTTCAACATGAAACATCAATGGAACAAAACTGTTAATTGCAAACAGTTGATTTATTTATGAGAAGAATCACTGTTATTTGAACCAAAATAAAATAATCTGTAAGTGTCATAGTGGAGTAAATATTTCAGTAATCTTCAAATATATTGCTACATATACACATACAAAAATAAGAAATTTGGACGGGACAAAGTTTTAGTGATATATTCACATTATTGAAATACATAAATGAATCTTCAGATATTCAAAAACCTGTGTCTCTCAAAGCATATAGAAGTTTTTGTGCAAGGTGAAATTGTGATTAATTGCAACACTATCATTTTAAGGCAATTTTGAGTGGTAAGAGAGATGTGAACAGTGTTTCTGTAGCCTCTACCAGTAGATATGTCCTTTCGGATTATTAAAACTAGCAATAAATAAATATCTGTCCACAGAGAACAATTAATGAGAGGACTATCACTATGTTTTTTATATTTTTCCCAAAATAGCACTGCAAGAACCAATTTCCACTTATAACCTTTTATACAATACAATGCATCAAGATAAAATTTAACTTCTGCAGGAAAACTGAAGGCAAATCCTTTTAAGTGAAGTGTTCTCTGGGTTCAAAAGAAATACTGTGCAAAATGACCTAGAAAACACTGTATCCTGCAAGATATCCTGGAACTCTTTAAATATAACATGCTTTGATTAACACGTGAATAATTAGAAGCTAAGTTAGCTAGACTTTATCAGCTTGATAGATTGTTGGCAATTTCTGCATGTCATTACACCATTTTATTTAATACTATGCTATTTCAACTTACATAGTGGTTTGTGACAGACTCCTGATTCGTCAGAAACTACTAATTCAGTTAACAAATCTCAGCACACTTGAAACTTTTTAGATACCATATATCAGAGAATGTCATTTTTAAGCAGTTGAACAAATGTGCTCCCCAAAGCAAAAATGGCAAAAGAAAATTATAAAGTGCAAGATATTTATTAAAATATTTCTTTAAAGACATCCCCAGAGAAGAGAAGGATGAAAAGAGTCTATTTTATTTGTGCTGCTTCATTGATTTGAAGGTCTTCTCACTGTGTGGTTGTATTATCAAATGAGAGAAACATCAAAGCTTCTCTATTGGGCACAGTGTCAGGGCATCAGCTCCAAACTACACCCTGAACGCTCTGGAGTGGGAGATGCTGGCTTTTTTGTTAGGATGCAGAATGATCTATATTGAAGAAGTAAACCCTCCCCATGCAAAACTAATTTCCCCACTTCTCAAAACTAATACATTGAATGATATATAACCCATAATGAGGAACATGCACCCTTGTTTACCTCTTTGATGTTCTTTCTAATATCAGGCTTTATTCTATTGCTCACCACAATCAAATGTTATTTGTTTGTCATATTAAATAATTATCAAAAATTGAGGTTTCCTCCATACTTCAAGTAATTTATTGCCCATGGTTCTAATGATTTGCCTTTTATCTCATATTCTGTAGGGAAGCTCCATAAAGAAACTATATTTTTATGAGCTTCACACATCTGTATGGAACACACACAAAGAAAGAAAAGATCCAACTAGTAGAGAAAGTCTTTGTTAACCAACTTTTCTCCAGCTGGGAACTGTTATCCACTGTCTTTCTTTTGAGTCCCCAAGGGCCCTAGAAAATCAACGTTACATTGAGACACAGAAACAAATGAGTATCTCAATAATTGTGCGTGATAGGTGCCTTTAAATCCAGCACTTGGGACATGGAGTTAGGTCCATCAGAGTCTCTAAGTTATTTTGACCTGCAAGGGAATTGTGAGATCAGCCTTGGATGGGATTCTCATGATCCTGTCTCTAAAAAAAAAAAAAAAATGCCATAAAATTTTAAAAAGGACAAAATAGGCTAGAAATCCTACCTAACTTAATGAGGAAGCTATTAATAGCACCTTTATCTATGTGAGGAATTCTTAGAAACTAAGAATGAAAAATCTGTAAGCTGCAGCATTTGCTCAAAGGCCTTCAGACTCAAAGGTGCATCTCTCATCTTATCTCCTGAATTCAGAATAAATTCTTGAAATATGTTGACTCCTTCCTGTGCACAACCACTGCGAAGGCCTTTCCTGTACGTAAAACACTGTTTGAAACCTTGGCTTGTGTAGTTTTAAGGTTCTTGTTGGCCAACTTACCAACACTAAATTTCAAGAGCACAACCTTCATTGTGATAACAAAGCATCTAGCATAATAAAATCAGCTCACAGACACCTGAACTATTAAGGTGAAAGCATGAATCATTCATTATTTTTAAGTGTTAGCCTAAAATAAAGGAATCCTTTATCTTGATGCATATCTGGCAAGTATTGCTCTTGTTAGGCAATTGCTATAAAAAGTAACTTAATCAGGAGATGGTAACAGCAGTAAGGATTCTACCCAATATTATTGGTGATAAAAAAGAAGAGGAACAAGAAAAAAAAACACTAAAAAATTATGAGTGCTTTGATAAAGGAAAAAAAGTAGTCAATTCTTTTTTCTCCATAGTTCTAACTCATATTACACCAAATAAAATTGGAGAAATGCAGGCTCTGCTCTGACAGGCCCTTGCTACTGAACAGTGGGATTCTTTTTCACATCAGATCCAAAGTAGCAGAAGACTTGCCCATGCTGGGTACCAAATTGGAAGAATCTTGACTATAGAAAGCACAAGCTGGAAGCTGAATCATTGACATAGCAGTGGCTAGTTGCTGGGCTCTTGAAATAGATTTTCTCAATCCTGCAGGAACATCTCAGCAAGTTAATTTTATTATTATCAGTGAAGGTTTACAGCAAAAAACAAAACAACGGCAATAACAAACAACAGCAAAAATCACATTCATCCTCCCCTCCCAGAGCTCAGAGCACTCAATTTTCTTTTAATGTTACAGAGATGATTTATTCTTAATAAAAATATACAAATGAAATCTAAAAAACATTCACTTACATTGAGAGTTTATTAAGTGAAAGTTTAAGTTCCCAAAAAAAGCCCATCATTTTAATGGTTAGCTTGCACTGGAATTAGGCAATGATCAAGAAACTGGCTTATAAGTGACTTAAATTACCAGCAAATGAGAATGACTGGTTTTTCTTAAATCATTCATTCATGTATTCCTTGAGTTGTTAACTTCTTTGATAATAGTTTATTAAGCACTTGCTGGGGTGGGACATGAGACTGTCCTTTCCTTAGAGAATACTATGAAGAAATTATAAAGTGCCACTGCCTGGACTGAGAAATATATCCTGTAAATGCTGACTTGGTAACATTTTAGTGTATTCTAACATAGCACTCAACAGAAAAAAAAATTCCTTATAGAGTTTATGTTCTTCTATAGGTGATAAATAACTGATAAATGTAGTAAATAAATCTATTATATGCTTTATAAAAGATGATAATTGTCAAGAAATAAAAGAAAATGAGGCAGTTTGGGATGAGATAGTTCAATATAGACAGTTTGACCAAGGTAAATCCATTAGAAGAAAAAATATGATCATTTCTTTTATAGTTTTGTAATTTTAATTTTAATTATTTTAATTTTAATTGCAATGTTTGCCCTTTCCATTTCCTACCCCCAATCTTCCTATATACTCTTACTTGTTCTCCTTCACCTTCATGGCCAGGAATCCCTCTTCCTCATAACCCCTAATAACTCTAAAAAATGGAAATTATAAACTAGTGAAGATAGGCTAGAATTCAACTTCAAATCTATCAGGATTAAATGCCATATATATGTATAATGTTATTAAGATGTAAAGTGGGGATTATTAATATAATTCCTGCTGCTGTGGCTGTATGACTCATGCTACAGCAGTTTTTAAAGAACAACTGTTTGATCTCTCTAAGTTCTGGAGGATAAAGGGTACAGAGTCAAGAGAGGCTATTTGGCTAAAACATTCTACCTAGTAAGATCAGCAGAACTTCATGGAGCAAGAGGTATCACAGAATAAGAGGGGCTCAGCTAGGAAAGAATCAGCTGCTGACATACATAACAGACCCAATGTCCACATGACCCGGAGTCCATGGATTTACGATATTGTGCATGGATTAACCCATTTATAGGGCAAGGTTTTTAAGATTAACATCTCTTTAAGGTCTCATCTGATATGTCACAATGAGGATAATACTCCAACAGGAGCTTCAGTGGAGAATTTGAAAACCCCACAGTTTTCATACTCATGTGCTAGAGTATGAAACACTGAATAGTGAGGACAATGTGAAAAGTATTAGCAATCGGTGACCACAGTTCTAAGACACACACACACACACACACACACACACACACACACACACACACACA
>JADRCH010000044.1:11711614-11734689 GCA_019843965.1 Rhynchomys soricoides
CACACACACACACACACACACACACACACACACACACACACACACACCAGCTGATGCCAGAGCAAGAAAAACAAGAGCAAACAAGAGATCAAGAGAGAAACAAAAATGGGAGAGGAAAGGTTGGGGGAGAGGAGAGGGAGAAAGAAAGAAAAGGAGAGAGATAAAATAGAGAGAAAATAGAGGGAGGGAGGGAGGGAGGGAAAAGGAGGGAGCAGAAAGGGACAAAAGTGGGGAGGGAGGGAAGAAGAGAGACAGAGGCAAGCACATACAGGGAGAGAGAGAGAGAGAGAGAGAGAGAGAGAGAGAGAGAAAGAGAGAGAGATGACTGACTTTATTAGTTACTTTATTCTATGCAGCTGGAAGAAGAGGTTGTGGTAAACATATTTTACTAAACTCACATATTCTGTTCCTAGTCAAAAGGACCTGGGATATGTTAATCTGTGATACTTGCTCCTCTCAGTGACATTGAGTTTTTAGTAGTTGAGCAGAGAGCACACTACTAGTGCACAAGCAAAACCTATGTAATCATTCCCGAAATTACTTGAGAATACCAAAGAGGAACATAAAGCAGCTGTTTGGATCAGACCTATACGGAAGCACACATTGAAGTCAGAGCACATCAAGTGCAAAGGTTCTAACAGAATCTGAATTTGGACGAGTAAAACCATGAGACAATGTTAGAAGCAAAGGAATAGGAAAATACGTGATGACTACTACAATATATACTGTTAAATATCTATGACAACAGTACACAGTTTATCACAAAAATGTAATAGAATAAATATTTCAATAGCCATAAATTTGAAGATATATAAAAATTAGTAATAATAAATAATTTAAAATATAATGAACATGAACTTGTTTTAATAAAGGATTATGTCAAATACGTTTTTTATAGTCATTGTTTCTTTATTTCGCAAATTTCCAATAGTGAATATAAATTATATTAATAAACATATACAGAAATTTATTATTTGAAATTGCTATTCAACATATGACTGATTCACAAATGTTATTCCTCATTTGATGGTTAGATGCTCACATAACTGACAATTAAAAGTAGTATCCTTAGAGAACCAGATTTTAACTCATTCTCTATAAACAAGACCCCATGGATGTATTAGCAATGGCAGAAGATTCTATTCAGAATGTGCTTAATTCTGCATTTGACTTAGTTGCAAAAATGAACAAATAATAATATGGTTAAATTAGAAGAATCTCAGAGAGAAAGAGTTGAAAGAGTGGAGAGAAAGACAGAAAGAGTACCAGAAGAAGCCATTGCTTAGTTTCAATACAAGCATGGTGTGAAGGGACCACAGCAGCTCCTCTACTCTGTACTCCAGGTTCTCCTAACATATGCACCGAAAATGTGAATTCTTACTATGGAAATGCCTACATTCCCCTTTATAATCTGACCCTCAACTATGTGGTCTAACTCATCAATCAACTGGTTTTAACTTTCACGATATTTCGTTGTTGACAGCTGTTTTTCAATTAACAGCCTACACCTCTTCCTCTTGGATGTTGTAATTGCCCACTGAATACTTTTGATGTGATTTGCAAAATAAAATAATGCAATTCAGGTGCTACACTGGCCAAGGTGTACTAAAGATATCTACTATAAACATTTCATCTTCAATAATTTGATACCAATGTAAAGCTGCTGTATTTTACCCTCTGTCTGTGTTCATTTTAGTAAATGCTAAAGGAAGAGAAGGAAGAGTATTTTGATGTATTTTCCACTGGTCCTCCATATGACAAACCCATGCAAGCATGTATTAATAATCCCTGGCTCATTGAGCCCTGAGCACAGCTTAATCCCTTCCTAATAATTTCAGTGGAAACTGATATTTCTTTCTACTGGAGTCTGCTGTTGCTGGTGAGATGTACCATCCCATATCAAATGAAAATGGTGAAGAGATGTCCTATTGAGGAAAACTTGTACTACATAAGACAGTTGAGTTAAAAGCATAAAGAAAAACTTTCTTATTGGTTTCCACATTGCCACCTGTTGTGAGAAGGCATGTGCAGGATCACATGATAGGGCACCAAAGAACACAGTCTCTAACAACTGAGGGCTTCAGCCCTGTAATGGCATCAAGGAACTAGAGTCTGCTAAAGCAACTGCAGTTTGAAACAAAACCCTGAGACCTCATAACAACAATATACATTTGGCACCTAGACCAATGGCTTCCTAGGAGAGTGAATATGCAAGCTGTACGAACAATTCTCATCATTTATGTGATCATAAATATGCATAATTTCCAACTACAACAATTTTAGAAACTATTTTCACAGGAATAAGAAAGCAAAGTTCTTATCATTATTACTTCTTGATTTGTTTTACAATACAAACTACCTGAGCTGTCTGGGTTCTCATTACAGCCCCATCATGGATGCCCCATTCCTTCCTAAAAGTCATCTACAGTTCATGTGCTCTTTTCTATAGATGCTTTGTAGTTGTATTGTGCACCTTCAGGCTAAGATTAGATCATAGTGGATTATAGACACCCAAACACGTTTGGTCATAATTACATAAACTCATTTTCTTAACTATGGTTAAGTACTTTTTCTCCTTTTTTAAACAATGGAATCCATGCCTGGATGATCTGTTTAAAGTATTAATAATCATTCATTAGAGCTTTAGGTTCATCATGTCACAGATCGAGGTTCATTACTATTTTACAGTGTCTCAGATAGAGGCTACCATACAGCAGAGAATTAATAATATTAATATGACTGATTATTCTGGAATTGTTGGTTGGAAATTAACAAAAGCTTCTTTTTCTAATTTTCTGTTGTTTATTTTGTTTATTTACATTTCAAATGTTATCCCCCTTCCTGGTTTCCCCTCGGACAATGACAATCCCCCATCCCACGCCCCCTACCCCTGCCTCCTCGAGGGTGCTCCCCACCCACCCACTCCCGCCCTGCCCCCCTAGCATTCCCCTATGCTGGGGTATCAAGCCTTCACAGGACCAAGGGCCTCCCTTCCCATTGATGCCAGACAAGGCCATCCTCTGCTACTTATGAGGCTGGAGCCATGGGTCCCTCCATGTGTATTTTTTGGTTGGTGGTTTAGTCCCTGGTAGCTCTGGGGGGTTTGTTTGGTTGATATTTTTGTTCTTCCTATGCAGTTGCAAACCCCTTCAGCTCCTCCAGTCCTCCTCTAATTCCTCAATTGGAGTCCCCGTGTGCTGAGTCCGATGGTTGGCTGCAAGCTTCTGCATCTGTATCAGTAAGGCTCTAGCTGAGCCTCTCAAGACATTCATATCAGATTCCTAACAGAAGCTTCTTATTTCAAAAGAATATATCATGTTAGAATATGGCAGACTCACCTAATGTCTTTTGCATTGATAACACTGAAGTAATAAGTTACATTGTGTTCTAGACATCTGGGGAGAGATTAGTGAAGGAGGAACTCAAAGCCAGAGGTCACACAGGTGTTTCTGATCACATTACCTCCAAAGAAAAGAGCTTCAGCTCACACCACAGCACAGGTCTGGAGCTCTATCAGGATCCATCTCCTACCCACTCCTCCCACAGGCCATCCTATCCATAGAGGCTTCAGTCTTTCAACCCAGTACTCTCTGAAGCCTGAAAACAAAATCAGAGAAATTGAAGATGAAAATCTTTCTCCAGTGTTACAGTAGGTAGCCCAGAAGTAAAAATGAAGTATATCTCTGAAGAGCACAGTAATCAATAGTTTTTAGACTCTTTATCTTCAGATCACCAAATATTTCATACCTCAAGTTCTCTATACTTCTTCCTTACATAGAATTTAGAATTTTCTTTTCTAAAACACTAGACTTCCTGCAACTGGCTCACCTTTTATATCCATGCATATTTCTGCAAAAATGGAAGCCAGAAAATGTCTAGAGACTCATTCAGTAAGATAAAGCAGGAAATAAAATATAACAGGAAAATGAAGACAGTACCTGTGTCCTTGGTTCTGTGCCTCCACACCCAACAAACTTCATATAGTTGAGGACATAAAATGTGTGCCGTTAGTGTATGCATGAAAGATCCCTATTGAAGCCAGATAGCTACCCCATTTTCTACCCTCTCACCCACAGAACACTTGTGACAATAAGGCTATCCTAGGCTTTCTTGGAGCAAATTGAATCTAAATGTGAATCTCTCTAGAGATAAGATGGTCATAATTTTTCTCACATTGTATATGATTGCATGTTATTTGTTCTCCTTAAAATTATATGTAATGGAAAACCTTTTAGTTATACAGACCTCTGTAAGGTTTTCAAAGGAAAAATGCAGAAAAGATAGATAATAAATGCATAGATAATCAAATGGTAAGAACCTGTCTCCTGTCCTTTTTCCACAGACAAAAGCACAGTGCTTAGAGATGTGTGAAACTACCAATTTTCACCTTCCAAGCATTCACTTGAAAACTTAGCTTTTGCAATTATTTCAAAATTTAATCCAAGTTATTATATATAAAGTAAAGAGATTAAGCTGTGAACATAGTTCTACACTTTGGTGAGCATATTAACGTGACTTATGAGATGTGCTAAAATAGCATATGATACTTGTTCCAATGAATTATTTGAAAATGGAATTGTATTTCAAATGCAATTAAGATAGAGTTACTAAATTACTTTAACTGTCCATTCTAAAATGAATAATTGATTCCTGATTTATCAACACTGTCACTAGACATACACATCTGTCTTATTCTGCATGTTGCTTCTTCAGTTCTCTGTCTCCACACAATTGTCCTTTACTTCCATTGTGACAGTTTAAAAAAAAAGTACGAGTCTCTCGTGTGTACATTTTCTATAATGTGGTAGACTTCAGATCTGTCTACACAGCTATTTTGCCTTGAGAGTTAATATAATATCCTCATCCACAGTTTCAGGGACAAAGTCAAAATATTTTATCTGTTTCAATTTCTTGCACAACCACCTGCATAACTCTGGTTTCTTGTGGAATATTTGCTATCTTGAAAGACATATTTGTTTGGTAGATCATAGAATATGTGTTTAATTGTGATGGGGTAAAAAAGTGAAAATGGGTGGTAAGGAAAGAGGCAATAGTTCATTCAGTGAAAATGTCTGCACTAATCTTTGGGTATTTCACTAATTAATCAGGTTTGATGTGTGTGTGTGTGTGTGTGTGTGTGTGTGTGTGTGTGTGTGTGTGTCAATCCCCAGCAATGCACAGTAAGTACTCTAGTAACCGGAGCAATTGGGAGGTGGAAACAGGAGAATCAAGTTCAAGATTATCATCTACTACACTGAAAGTTTAAGTCTAGCCTGGGGTACAAGAGATCCTGTTTTAACTCAAAACCAAATTTGCTTTTCTTCTTAAGGATTGTCTAGACATTGTCACATTTTTCCAGTGCTCATAAAGGCTATTCTTGTGAGTGGGCAGATTTTCATTTAATTTATTGGTTTAGGATTACAGAGTAATGTGCAAAAGGACTCTGAGCTGGCTATCTGGGCTTAGGTTTTGCTGTTTTGCAGTTGATTACATGTATTTTTGTTGTTTTCTCTCATCATTTCCACAGGAATGAAATGAATATCACTGCAGCTTTCTTATGCTAATTGAAGAACATTCCTAGACCTCATCAGGTTGGATTCTTTATATAGGATTTCATTGTTATATTCCTAAACACGTAAGTATACTGCTTAATCATTACAGTGTTAATTGTATGCATATTTTCAAACCTGATCATTTAGCATTGGATAACCACTTGCTATGTTCCTCTCTGGAGAATACATAATCCCCTTCAGCTTTCTGTATCCATTTGTTGTAATTTTTGTGTGAAATTTATCTCACCTGGGCTTCACCAACCTGCCTGCCTTAGCACAAAACATGTCTCTTGCTGTTCTCATTTTATTTATTTAAGTCAGGCTGATGTATTCCCAAAGTGGTGTGCAGCAATGGCATCACATCACTATTGGACACTCTGGACCAAGTACTGACTAATTCATGCAGGTCAAACACTAAGTTATAAAAAGTAAATTTGAAGTACATATTCCTAAATGATGTTTAAGAGGTTTCTGTAAAAGAGCCTATTGTTTGTTTCTTTACAGTAAGCACTAGTAAAAATGTGATCAGTAAGGATATAAACATAGTTTCTCTGTGTGTGCATATACACATTAATATATACTAATCTACTAATCAGATATTAAAACCATACATCATTTAAAACACATCTATATAAGTGTTTAAATTCTCATATCTCTACTCAGAAAATATTTATATATAACCCACACATACATTCATACATAAGTATGTACATATATATACATATATAGGAGCCTCTTTAAAGCTACTTTGACATATAAGAAGAAAATTAAGAAAGAGTTCTTTTTTAACACATATTATTCCTGATGTGTCATTAACTTTTTCACCAAAAGGTGACTATCTTCTCTCAGCTAATAAAATGCTATTTCTTCCATTTGTGTCACCAATTGCTCCAGGTCTTATCATGAACTTTTCAACTCATCTGTATGTCAGGGACATCTATTCTGCCCAGATGAGCTGTAACAGAGGGAAATTCTCTAAAGAACAGTCAATCGGTTACTAATATTAAAGAAATTTATAAAGTGATTTGTAGAATGCTGTCTTAGAACTTGCATTGGAATAAAAGTTGTCATGTAGAATGATCTCTTTGCATGAACATTGTCACATATTTTATAATTTCTTCATATTTGAGGCATTACTATGATAACTGAAATTTTGGCAGACATCCAGAGGAAAACATGCTGATTTTGTTAACAAAATTCAAACACATTCATTTAGATGTTCTAATACTTTTCTTAAATATGTATATTCTCCAGTGTTTGTCATTTTGTTTGTTTAATATTGCTCTTGCATTGAAATTTTTAGAATTAAAATGAACAAGATTAGGTAAATACTGGGAAGTGGAAAATAGTATTCTAAATATATCTATTGATTGATGAATGACAATGTTTTAATATTTATGATATTCCTATGTATAACATACTACCTTTATAAACTTTGAGAAATAGTAGGTTCTTCATGGTGTTTAAGAAGTTAACTGCTGAAATATTCTGAGACACACCATTATAGAAGGAAAAATTTCTCTTAGATTACTGGATGATTTGCTGAATAGACATAGCATCACAGTCTCATTAATCTATCATAGCACAGAGACCCAGAAAAAGTGACATTTGTTCATAATTACGGAATTTAGGACATGGTGGCAGGAAGGTTCTGAGTTTGACCCACAGCCTGGACAACCTAGAAGGACTCTGATATAAAGCTAGGAAGAAAGAAGAGAAAGGAGGAAGGGGGGAAGGAAGGAAAGAAGGAAGGAGGAAGGGAGGAAGAGAGGAGGAGAGGAAGGCAGGAAGGAAGAAACTGGAAAGGGTGAAGGAAGTGTGAAGGGGGAAGAGAGAAGGAAGGAAGAGAAAATTAAAAAAATATAAAAGTACAAACTATGATTTCAAATGAAGTAGTGAAAATTTTGTTTAATCATGATTGGCAATAGCAAGGCATCATAGAAAAGCGAGAAGAAGAAAGAATAACCTAAGTGAATTTTGATAATTATTGACTAAGAACATAGTGTTTATTGAAAGACAGAAGTTAAGACTTTGAGAAGTATTGGTATTAAGTCTTCTTTAAGTGTCTGATAGAATACTGCACTAAAACCATCTGGTCCTGGGGATTTATTGGTTGGGAGACTTTTAATAACTGCCTCTATTTCTTTAGGGGTTATGGGACTGTTTAGATGGTTTATCTGATCCTGACTTACCTTTGGTACTTGGCATATGTCTAGAAAATCAACCATTTCATCTAGATTTTCCAATTGTTGAGTACAGGCTTTTATAGTAGGATCAGATAATTTTTTTTTTCATATTTCTTCAGTTTCTGTTGTTATGTCTCCATTTTCCTTTCTGATTTTGTTAATTTGGATACTGTCTCTGTGCCCTCTGGTTAGTCTGGCTAAGGCTTTATCGATCTTGTTCATTTTCTCAAAGAACCAGTTCCTGGTTTTGTTGATTCTTTGTATAGTTCTTTTTGTTTCTACTCGGTTGATTTCAGCCCTGAGTTTGATTATTCCCTGTGGTCTACTCCTCTTGGGTTTATTTGCTTATTTTTGTTCTAGAGTTTTCAGATGTATTGTTAAACTGCTAGTGTATGCTCTTTCCAGTTTCTTTTTGTAGGCACTTAGAACTATGAGTTTTCCTCTTAACACTGCTTTCATTGTGTCCCATGAGTTTGTGTCTATTGTGCTTTCATTTTCATTAAATTCTAAAAAGTCTGTAATTTCTTTCTTTATTTCTTCCCTGACCAAGTTATTATTGACGAGATGGTTGTTCAGCTTCAATGTGTATGTGGGTTTCATGTTGTTTTTGTCGTTGTTGAAGACCACCTTAGTCCTTGGTGATTTGATAGGATGCATGGGGTTATTTCAATCTTCTTGTATCTGTTGAGGCTTATTTTGTGTCTGATTATATGGGCACTTTTGGAGAAGGTACCATGAGGTGCTGAAAAGAAGGTATATTCTTTTGTTTTAGGATGAAATATTCTGTAGATATCTGTTAAGTCAATTTGGTTCATAACTTCGGATAGTTTCACTGTGTCGCTGTTTATTTTCTGTTTTCATGATCTGTTCCTTGGTGAGAGTGGGGTGTTAAGGTCTTCTACTATTATCATGTGAGGTTCAATTTGTGCTTTAAGAACTCAAGAAGTTAGACTCCAGAGAAACAAATAACCCTATTAAAAATGGGGCTAAATAGTGAATTCTCAACTGAGGAATCTCAAATAGCTGAGAAGCACTGAAAGAAATGTTTGCCATCCTTAGTCATAAAGGAAATGGAAATCAAAACAACCCTGAGATTCCACCTCACATAAGTCAGAATGGCTAAGATCAAAAACTCAGGTGACAGCAGATGACGGCAAGTATGTGGAGAAAGAGGAACACTCCTCCATTGCTGGTAGGATTGCAAGCTGGTACAACCACTATGGAAATCAGTCTGGAGGTTCCTTAGAAAATTGAAAATAGTTCTACCTGAGGACCCAGCTATACCACTCTTGGGCATATACCCAAAAGATGCTCTAACATATAACAAGGACACATGCTCCACTATGTTCATAACAACCATATTTATAATAGCCAGAAGCTAGAAACAACCCAGATGTCCCTCAGCAGAGGAATGGATACAGAAAATGTGGTACATTTACACAACAAAGTACTACTTAGCTATTAAAAAGAATGATTTCATGAAATTCACAGGCAAATGGGTGGAATGTGAAAATATCATCCTGAGTTTGATAACCCAGTCTCAAAAGAACACACATGGTATGTACTCACTGATAAGTGGATATTAGTCAAAAAGAAGCTCAGAATACCCATGATACAACTCACAGACCATATGAAATCCAAGAAGAAAGATCACACCAATATATGGATGCTACAGTACTACTCAATAGATGGAAAGGATTAATCTCTGGGAAGTAGAGGGAGAGAGGGATCTGGAAGGGAAATAGGAGGGGAAGGGAAAAAGGGGAACCAGTTCAGATATGGTAGGAGATGGGGGAGAAGTACCTCTGTCAGGAACTTGAAAGTACGTGTATAGCATTGGGAGAGGGGGAACAGGGTATAGACACTAGAAAGTCTCAGACGTCAGGGACCCAAGAGGTACTCAAGACTCAACAGTGAAGACTTTAGCCAAAATACCCAACAAAGGGGAGATAGAATCTGTAAAGACTATATCCAGTAGATAGGCATGACCCCCAGTTGAGGAATAGGGCCACCCACCCACCTCAAAAATATTAATTCATAATTCCACCTGTCAAAAGAAAATGGAGGGACAAATTGTGGACCAGAAACTGAAGGAAAGGCTATCCAGAAACTACCCCACCTAGGGATCCATCCCATCTGCTTACACCAAACACAGACACTATTGCTGATGCCACAAAGTGCTTACTGACAGAAGCCCAGCATACCTGTCTCCTGAGAGGCTCTGTCAGAGCTGGGCTGTGGATATATATAGCCAAACATTGGACTGAGTGCAGGAACCCCAATAGGGAAGTAAAGGCAAGGAGTGTAGGACCTGTAGATGTTTGCAACCTCATAGGAAGAACAACAATATCAACCAACCAGATACCCCACCCCCGAAGCTCCCAGGGATTAAACCACCAACCAAAGAGTACACAGGAGGTACTCATGGCTCCAGTTGGATATGTAGCAGAGGATTGTCTTATCTTGGATCATGGGGAGGGGAACCCCTTTGTCCTGTGGAGGCTTAATGACCCAGGTCAGAGAATCTCTAGGCCACTGAGGCAGGGGTGGGTGGTCAGTTGGGGGAGAACTCTCATAGAGGCATAAGGGAGGGAAGAAGGGATGGGGGCTTGTGGAGGGGAAAATGGGAAAGAGGATAAAATTTGAAATGTAAATAACTAAAATAAACAATAAAAATGAAAAAAAGAAGTTAAGTGTTATAGTTACGAGTTGAAGAGGATGTATTTGTCAGACTTTAAGTGACTGGTGAGCTTGGTGGAACAGAGCGCTTAATCTAAGTTTATGGTAGTTTTGTGACTATTTGATAAAGGAACCTGTGGTGTAATAATTGACATTTGTGTATATAGAATGATAAATGTTGTCTCACATAAAATATTACATGCATAGAAGCAGAATATGGAAATATTCCTTGTTTTAGCAAATGCAAAATCTTAGCTCTCACTAAGCCTTATTACACACTCACTTTCACATCCTGCCCACTGCTTTTTGCCCTCACTTCACTGTAGGAATGTACCAGTTTAACATAAGGATTCAACTTCTCTAGCCCACCATCCAGCAGAGGTAGTGGAAGAGAAGAGTTATTAGGATATGGAGGAAGTGGAACTATTAAGCAATAGTTCTTTGGGGGTGAGCTTGATCTTCTTGGACATCAGTTCAGTCCAATAGCAAGCACGAAACACAGCTTAGCATCTGCAGACCAGTCCTCCAGGCAGGCAGATAACAGGCATGAAACAGAAGCTACAGTACAATCCTTGCAGGAAGCAGACACCAGGCAGCTGTAGTTCAATCCTGAAGAAACCACCAACCTTGCCAACCAGCCTGAGGCAGGACAGAGAAGCAGCAAGCTGCCACAGGAACCTCAAGAGCAGCTCTTGGGCAAGTTTCTCTCAATGGTGGCATTATCACAAGTTGAGCTCAACAATGCTGTGTAAGGTGAACCAATATGTGAGTGTCTTTAGCAAAGAATAGTGAGGTAAAGCAAACCAAACTAAAGCTCAGTGCTTATCTCCCACTGTCTGTGGGATAATATGTATACTCCTTCATCAAGAGTCCTTCCATGTGTCTGCTATATCCAAGCATCCTTTCACCTGTGTCTACTTCAGGAAAACACCTTTTATGTGTTTGCTTTAGCAAGACACCCTTTCATCTGTGTGCCCCAGCAAAGCATCACTTGGCTTAACTAACTTTTCAAAAGAACTAGAAGTTTCCACTCCAACAAATATTGAGTGCATTTCTGAACTTTATAGTTATATAAGATAAATGTAACATTAGTATATGAATATGGAAGTATATACAAGAAAGAATTAAAAAATACTCTTTTTGTTCTTCTAATGCCTAGATAGCATCAAGACCTCTATAGCATTAAGCTAGGTGGATTATCAGTTTAATTCTGATGTTATAGTATTACATTTTATATCAATATTTTGTTTAATATAGTACATTTTATAGGATATATATAATATATAAGGGGAATCATAGCTCTTTTATTTAGTAGTTAGCATAAAATGCCACATAGCTAAAGAAAGCATTGGTTATGTTTTTTTAAGTTTTATTTTTAATTATGTGCATATCCCTATATGTTTGTGTGGGGGGGAATGTGCATGTGAGTGCATGTGATCACAGAGGACAGAGCAAAACACTCCCCTGGGGCTGGAATTGCAGGTGGTTTGTAAGACACCTAGTATAAATTCTGGGAATTAAGTTCTGGTCCTTTGCAAGAGCAGTGCTTGCTCTTAAAAGCTATCCCACTGATCTATATCCTTATCACTGGTTATCATCTGCTGCCAATGTGAAATGTTTCACAGTATTTCTAGAATTTTTTCTTAACAAAATTTTACCTACACAAGACTTATAAAGATGACACCTGGCAACAAGAATTAAAAAACAAAAACAAAAACAAAAACTTCTTAAGGCAGTCAATGTTAGGCAAGGAAGTCAGAATGTTCCATAGGAAATACCTCAATCCTCAGTGGTGTTTTCAAATGCACTCTTATTCATAGAACTTGACTTTTAGCAATTAATTTAACCCATATTTTATAGTTTAATTTTTATTTATTTTATGTAATAAACTGCATGTATATCTATGCATTACAAGCATGATTGCATTGGAAAGACGATAATATGGCATTGAATCTCCTTGAGCTAGCATTTCAGGGAATGAGGATTCTGGGAGGAAAACCTGGGTCCCATTCAAGACAAGCAAGTGCTCTTGACCAGTGAAGCACTTCTCTAACCCTTCTTTGTAAAAGTTTTATAATTACTTCTTAGTTTAATATGAACAGTAGAGTACATTTTTGGTATGATACTCTAAAGATGTATAAAAAGTTTTCATAAACTCATTTTATTCATTCATATTGAATTAATGTATCTTAATTTGCTTAACAGTATGTTGTTTATTGATCATTTAATTTTAAATTTTTCATTTTTTTCTCTGTAAAAATATGCTTCGTTTATACCTCATGACTTTGGTAGCATATATTTCTTTGTTTTTTCTTGGTATCTGCCAATTACGTTTTTTGATAATTGCAAGCATGTCTACAGATTTTCGGATCATTTCCACTCCCAACTCCTTTTTGTTTGTTTGTCGTTTATTTTATGTGTATTGGTGTTTTACACACATGTAGGTCTGGGTGAGGGTGTCATATGTGAAACTTACAACAGCTGTGAGCTGCCCTGTTGTTGCTGGAAATTGAGCCTGGGTCCTCTGGAAGAGCATTTGTGCTTTTAACCTTGAACCATTTTTCCAGTCCTCACTTCCACTTTCTACTTCCAACTCTTCTTGGAATGTCCCTTGCTACTTCACAACTTAACATCTTCTTTTCACATTTAAATTCGTTATTCTATTTTCAAAAGCAGATATAACATTAATTGCTGGATTCTATATTACATTACTTAATGTGATAAGTCTTTAATCTGATAAGTCTTTTCTTTTTCTTTTTTTTATTGGATATTTTATTTATTTACATTTCAAATTTACGCCCTTTCTCAGTTTCCCATCCCTCGGAAACCCCCTATTCCATACCCCTTCCACCTGCTTCTATGAGGGCGCTTTCTTACCCACCTACCAACCCACCCACGCCTGCCTCCCTCCTTGTCATTTCCCTACACTGGGACATCTAACACCCTCAGGACCAAGGGCCTCTCCTCCCATTGAGTTGCTGTGTATTAGCAATTCATTTTCTATGAAGATGCTGACTGTGATAAACACCAAACATTGATTATTTGTAAGAGAAAATTAATACTACTTGTGGCTGATTATATGCGCCCACTAAGGTAAAAATGCTGCAGTTTTCTACTGTCTAATGTGGAGCTCAATATTGGACAGAGTGAAGTCATTGAGATCCATTTTCCTAAAGATAGACTCATGGTGTCTATTTTCAAGTACTTTATGCAAGATGACCATTAAATTTTGTTCATTTGTTTAAAATGTTAATAAACTGTTTGCCTCAATGAGTTTTCTGCTTAATAAATGTAAAACATCCAATATTATGTGATGCCTACTATACACAAAAGAAGAAACTAGTGGGACTATACATATTACAGAGATATTAAAGATAATGAGACATAGATTGTCTTTAAAAGAAAAAAAATGTTATTTAAGTCTTGTCAGAAGAGAAAGTTGGAGTGCTGGTAAATAGAAAACTCAAAAGAACACACTCTTGAGTTTTGTAGTAGCAAAGTGGTAAGCTCTGAAAGTGACCACTGGCATTCTGCAGCCATCTTGATATGCAGAGGATGGTGTGGATGGGAAGTAGTGTCAGTAGCAACAAAATCCTGATGTGTACAGTGATGAAGCATTGTCAGTGGGTGAATACATATCTATACACATCAATTGAATGTTATGAATCAACACATCTTTACCTAATTGTACTTAGAAAACAGTAATTACTCTGTGACAAGGTAGTTATTACTTGGCCAAATTAATATCTTTTCCTCTGCTTCAAAATCTGCATCAGAAGGTAAACATTTACCAGATCATAATAAGCAGAATATATGAAGTAGAGAATTTAGAACAAAGTTCCAGCAGAAACTTGTGCCAAACATGAATTACTAAAGTTGGAGTTAAAAATTTATGCTTACAAAGAAAATGCGGATTGGATGGATTCACCTGACCACAACTACCACCATCTTGAATAATAACCAACATTGCTTCTTAGTAACTCTGATCAGTTCTCTACACATCCTCAAGTATACTGTAAAGGCACAGAACCAACATAGTAGTGTGTGAAATGTCTTGCCAGTACCATGGCACAGCACTCCAGTGCCAGGAATGTGTTTTTGTCTCTCATGTCTTAACTTAAGATGAAACAGGTACATTACATATTGGATGAGAAAACTTTTGTGTTGATCATAACACATCCACTTTGTTTGAACGTTGATGCAATCCATCTGGTATGGTTTAAAGAAGTCCTCATTAAATTAGACTTTTTAAACTCCTGAATCTTAGGGTAAGAGATATGAAACCAGTGGGAAACCTAAAGATGAGAAGTTCTTAGTCACCATTCTGGAACAGTCAGGTTCTAAATCTTGTCTAGATTGTTCTACATGAGGACTTATAGATGTCACATGCTAACATTTGATTATATGCAAACCAGACTACAATATAAAATATAAAATTTGAGAGAACTGTTAAAGTTTCAGACCCCATAAATTAAAGATTGTTAATATAATATACCTGATGAAAAACTTCAACAAAAGAAAGTGAAAGTTTCCTATGTGTTATATCATGGCTTAATTTTGGAAGAAATGGATGCATCTTTTTTGAATAATTTTCTTGCCTTAGGTTTTAGCTACCATTAATTTAAAAATAATATAGATAATGTACCAAAACAGTGTATGCTATGTCATTATTTGAGAACAAGAAAAAATGAAAAACAAAACCCATATAATTTACTATTCTAATGCATCCAGTCTAGAATATTATATTTCAAATTATTGTGATTTATATATTTTAAAGTATTTTGCTGATAAATATAAGCTTGATATATTGGATAGAATATAGTTTTAGTCTCTGAAGTTTGTATTCTACCTTGTACAGGTTGGGCCAAATGGTTTGGTGGATTTCATAATAATTAAATTAATTTATATTTGCTGCCCTGCTAATTAAGGTTAAAGTGTACCATTGACCAGATAGCCTTCTGAACTCAGCATATAATAGAGGACTCCCTTCTTTGGCAGGGCTTCCCCTTCTTTGACCTTGTCTAGGGAGTTCAAAAGGCCTCACACAAACCACTACTTGTAGCATGTCTTGTAGTTTTGTTTAAGATTACAGGTTCAACTTCAAAATTTCTTTATAAGCACCTGTTCAGTTAGCACCTGCAATTCCTGAAATGCTTCCACATTCTAAGAAGGCATGTGAAAACTGTAAGTGCTCAGCCAATGACTTTACCCATCCAGGATATTCTGACCACCATCTCCAAAACTATATAATTCTTGAATCACCCTAAGTAAAGTTGTTAGGTCTCCCTGCAGCTTGTTCTGGTGTCAGAATTCACCATTTGTACTTACAAGGTTTCTGAACTCCCATCTGTAGTCTCTGTTCACTTCACTCTCCTGAATCTATATATCAGCCTATCATCCCTAGGGCAAAAAGGGTTGCATAGGTCAAAATATCTTTTATATTTAAAATAGGTCTAGAAGGAAAGTAAACAACATGCCCCTAGTTGTGCTTATATTATTGTAATGACTTAATAATGTATTTCTCCCCATGTACTGATTCAATCTTTACTAAAGTGATTTGTTGCAAACTTGCTCAACATTTCCTCTCCAAAAATCCTAAGATTGTCCTTTGCGTATATGTAGGGTAGACACTGTATTGCTCCTTTTTTTTTTTTTTTTCTGTATAATTTCAGATAACCTGGTGACTGAGCTTCCTTCACAGAACAGAAGAACTGATTCTTTTCTTTCAAAGGACAACCAATACTGATGTCTCAGCAAGAGAAATAGCAGCACCTAAAAATATCAAATAGGATTAGAGAGTGCAGATGTCTCTGCTTAGACATGGTAGCACAGTGGTTATTTCCCAACCACAGATAATGATGAACTATCCCATGGTGGTTTTTTACTAAATCATTACACACACACACACACACACACACACACACACACACACATATATATATTTAATTTGAGATTGCATCATCCAAATGCTAAAACAAAACAATGTGGAAAGAAACCTGGTAGCAGATGGGAGGAAGTTCAAACACAGGTCAGCACACTGCCAAACTGAGCTAAGAGTTCTACATCCTTTTCCTAAATTAGACAAGCATAAAGATCCATGCATTGTGATGAGAAATGACAGTTCTGAGCCTTGTACACAAACAGCATGCAGATCGTGGACAGGGTGTTACCTCAAAGATATGATGTCTTCTGAAAGCTCTGACAAAAACTTGCAAAAATAAAACACAAAGAGTTCAAGGCTCTCACCCCTTGCCCTAAAGCCTCAGATGAGCTAAGTAGATAGGAAAATGCCCTTCCATTGAACTCATTATAGGCTATAAAATTTATACAGTTTGTAAAGAAGTATTTTATATGATAGGTCTTCTGATAAGGACTCAGGGAGTGTGTGTGAAGCAGGATTCAAGACATGGAAAGGAATGGATAGTGATTCAGATGTCCCTGAAACTGAGCTTATGAACTTATTTTGTGCATATTGTGCCATGTGATTTATACTTTTTTTTGTATCAAGTATTAGTAGCCTTATTTTATATTGCATTTAAACTAAACTAAGAGATAAAAATCACACTGTCTACCCCAAATTATATATGAATCAATAGTTGGAATATTTACAATTAAACTCTCTTTAGGTATAGTTTTGAACTTTGTAGCAAAACATGTTAATTGAGGACAATTAAATCAAACTGAGGATTGATGAATTATCAGTATAAACTCAATGTCCATTACGGCATTCAAGATCTATATTAAAATAATAAAAGCATCACAACAAAATATTTTATTATGTTCTGTGACTTCAGAAAATAGACTGGAACACTATGGTCTTCTATACCAATTTCATGTTTATCTTCTTGATATCAACAATTGCTTCTCTTCTTGATAACTGAACAGCAAAACACAAAGCCCACAGTTATTTATAATGTTATATAGCTGTAGCAAATTTAACAAACTATTTATTTGAGTAGATTAAAGCTAAATCTAAACAAAACTTATCTTAATGTCCCTTACTGAAATATAATTGTCTTCTGTATAGTTTATTTTTTATTAATTCTAAACTTCATATCTGTGAATCTCGTTTATTTGGAACAGTTGTGTGTTCAGGTCGTATGTGTGCTGTGTTAATGTGTACACACAAATATTTTTAATAGACAGTTACATATTAAGTAAAGTAAAGCAAGATGAGCCTGCAAAATCAAAGAGGACTTCTAACAGGTTATATTTATGTAGTCAGCAAGGAGAGACAGCTGTGCTGAGAACCAACTTAGGTGCTTGGAATACTCTGTGAAGTCTTGCTAGAATTCTTAGTTATTATGTATATGGAGATTCTGGAAGTGTACAGACAACACAGAAGCTTTTCTTTAAAAAGTAGATGAAATATAGGTTGATTGACTTTAACAGAGAAATCAGGAAGTGTGAGAGTGGTGGTAAGGGATTAAAGGCAGGAAGAGGTGACTTTTGAATAAGGATCTGGTCAATGGGTATCCATATAGGGATACTTTCTTCTCCAACTGTGGGGAAATCTTGCATAGCATTAGAACAACTGCATCCCTTTCTTCCTAGACACTTTTATTCTCTTATAATCTGTAACTAACTGTTGTTAGGAAGTAGGTAGAGAATAACTCTGGCCAAGGACAAGCCTTGTGGTTATTCCTGGTATGTGGGTACAGCGTGGCTTCAAATGTGGGCCCAGTTCTCAGGCCCGCCTTCCTTCCTTTCTCTTCTCTTCTCTTCTCTTCTCTTCTCTTCTCTTTTCTTTCTTTCTTTTTTTAAAGATGGAGGCCAGTTCCAAGATGGAGTAGATTTGGCCTCACAGGAGTACAGGAAGGAGAGGGAAAAGGTGATCCATGGATGTGAAACAACAGTCTAACAAAGGCTGGTGTAAGGATTCCTGGAGTTGTCAATTGGGCAGGAGGAGATGCCTAGGGACTACGTTCCAAGGAGGATGAAAAAGAACAGAGAAAAGTGCAGTGGGTTGACCAAAAAGATGAAACGGAAGAGTAAAAACTTGCCATGTAATCCCACTGTTTAGCAAACAAGAGTGAAACACAGAACCCTTTATAACAAACAACTTCTTATCAAAACATAGGTAGCTCTTGGTTTCAAACACTTGGTTATTTCCCTTACCATGTAGCAGTGTCTTATAGATAATATTCTGATGATGCCTCCACAGTCTCTCCAGCTATCTATTTGAAATTTAAAATTTGTAAAATAAAAACAAATGCTTTCATCACATTCTTCTTTAAAAAATAAGTCCAAACCTTCCTCAGAGATGAATAAACTTGTTCTCCCTCAAACTTAAATACTGGACCCTTGATGGGCTGGGGGTATTTATTCAGAGAGCTGCCAGACAGGAAAATCCCCTACACCTGTTGGAACATGCATCTATGAGGATCTGTCTGACCTTTCAGCTGACTACCTTCTCTAGGAAATGACAGAAAGTAATTTGATTAGATCATGGCTTGATTGTCTTTGAGATAACAGCTTGACTCTCTCTCTCTCTCTCTCACTCTCTCTCTCTCTCTTTCTCTCTCTCTCTCTCTCTCTCTCTCTCTCTCTCTCTCTCTCTCTCTGTGTGTGTGTGTATGTGTGTGTCCTCTCCTTCCCTCTCTCCTTTCTTTCAATCTTTAATTTTTGCTGTGTCTGTAACAAATGCAAAATGAAAACAAGAATTGTGGGCATAAGGAATTCAGGAAGAAAAAAGCAATGGTACAAATAGTACAGGAATTTTACACTATGAAGTTTTTAAAGCATATCACAAGGAAGTATCTCAGAAACATATCCATCCCTCTCAATCTAACATAATCATATTAACCAAGAATTAGAAAGCAGCCTAAAGAAAATGGCAGTGTTTCAGAAGAGGCTGGTATTGTGTGTTTAACCTAAGAAATGCCAACTGCTTATGCACACCTTACTGTCCTTTTGTTTATATTGATTTTTATCATAATTTTTTTAAAAAAGAGAAAAGCATTCACAAGCAGAAAGACAGAATAGGCTGTGCGTTTTATTACACCAGAGAGCCCTGAAGTAGCAAAGAATTTGATTTAGATCCAGGCATTAAGATTAAATCACACATCCTAAGGAAAATGATCTGTAATAATGAGGGCTGCACATATGGGACATGAAAGTACTATTGAATAAGGAAACAAAATACCATTGTGGTGTGGGGCCAGCGTGGTGTAATGAAGAGAGCTTTTGAAAGTAAATTTCTTCTTCACTGTTGTCTATTGATTGCTGGCATATTAGCAAACAAATTACTGAAAGAGATGAATATCATAAATTGGACAGAAATTATTCCTCTTCCACTGAAGTACCTTTATTTTTACAGAGAACTTGAGAACAACGCTGCTGGTTCAATGCTTTTAGGTACAAACTAGGAACTGCAAAAACATTTTATATGGGTTGCCATTCTGAAATGTCACTCTTTGACTCAGGACCTACTAGCAGGTAGGTCCTGGTGTGCTGCTCTACTACTGGCTTTGTTTTTATACCTGAAAAATTTGGCTGACTTCCTGCTGTCCCACTCAGCTTGGTGACCTGAGTCAAACATTTTCAGCATTCATCATAGGTGTCTTTGAAAGTGCTTAGATTCAGTCTTTTTACTCTCTCTCTTTTAAATCAACATCTTTATCTCATTGGACTCATTTTAAGATTTTAGATTAAAATGTCTATTAAGCGTCATTTAATGGGGTCACAGAGTTTTATGATCTTTTTAAAAGATACATTTTTTCCTACTGAGTGATAAAGATCATTGTAGTAAATACATTTTATTAGCAGATTATACAGATGAGGACTAGAATCTAATGAATTCATGAGAAAGGTTTTATCTACCCATCTCATTTTTTGTGAGTGATTTTTATGTTACTAATGTTTTGGGAAAACACTGAGTTACCTTCATTATCTCTGCTTTTGATCACAAAGGACTAAATTTATGGATTTCAGATAGCTCTTCTAAACCATAAGTTTTTTAGTCATGGACATAAAAACTACCATCCTGCTATCATGAAACTGCTGTTTGGATTTCAACTATACAATCTTGTGTGTATTAGTTCTTCTATATTCTTCTAATGAATTTAAAGAAAATAACAGAGAAATTCAATGTTGAAAAAATTATTCTTTTAAAATGATAGAGAAAATTGTTTTCAATCATAAGTACAATAAGAAAGCAAGAAAAGAAGGGAAGGAAGGTTGGGGCATGGAGGGAGGAAGGAAAGTAGGGAGGTTGGCTGGTTTTTATATGAACCTAGTCTGTTCTCAACTTTGGAAACAAACTTCACCTTTTGTTCATATCCCAGATTAGGTCACTATTATTGGATCTCTAGGCACTGGTGCTGGCTAAGAGGTTCTGTCTTTAGCTGCCCTTCAGAAATGCCTGACTTTGAAGAGATACAGGATCTCTAAAAAGGAAGCAAGGCAATGTAAACCAGAGAGCTCCTGGGAGTGGATATATAAAGACATATTTTTTTTCATTCATTTTAGAACAATTCAAAAGAACAATTCCAACTCCTAAGTAATTCATGAAGTCAGGGGAAGCATTAGTATGACTGCACTAGGAGCTAAGCCCCAGTCTCTCTTTCCTGTTCCCTTCATCATGAAAGTTTTGTTTCCAGAGAACTTGCTCTGTACTATTACGTGCAAATATCCACTTCAAAAACGTTTAGTGATTAGACTCATTTGCTTCACCTAGTATAATCATGGCTGATTCAAACTCTTAACTGCATATAGTTCACTAAAAAATATAGTTATTGTATTGCTCCTGCTAGTAAGTGAATAATTTAGTTTAAATTCATATTAAATTTCAAGATATCTTAGATTGCACTTAATATTAGAAGAACAAATATAAAAATTAAATATTATAGTTTCTGTGAGTTCTAAGTACCCATGTAGATGAAGGAGCAACTAAACAGGAAATGAACTTGAATTCTACTTTAATGATAATTGATGTCATGTCACTGCCTGTGATGTGGGATAGACTTGGTAACAAAAGAAGGTGGCATGTAGTTCTCCACTTCATCTAAAAGGCAAAGTTAACTATATTTATTAGTCATTTTCTGATTTCCTATGATGTAAAGTCAAGAAGAAAAAGTCTTACTATATAATTATGGGATCCAATAATGAGTGAATATGTAGTAGTGGATTTTATCACTCATATATATTCAATAAATATGACAGATAAATGCTACTTCAAGACCAGAGCTTGCTAGAAAAATTTTAGTTTATATTTCTGTGTATATGTGTCCATGGGAGTTTACAAATATACATATGTGCAGGGGTGTGTGTGTGTGTGTGTGTGTGTGTGCGCGCGCGCGCTCGTGTGCATGCTGGAATTCTGCAAACCCCCTTAATGATACTGTCTCTATTTGCTCTTGGAGTTGTGGTTACTGATATTTGTGAGGATCAACATTTTTACTGATATTTGTGTTGCAAAGCCACTCAAGAGTGGTGAAACTTTTTTCTTGTTTCTGCTTTTTTCTGTGTGTCCTATCACTTTCTCAAGAGTCTATAACAACAAAGTGCAATTATCTCTCCAGTTCCCAAATCCAATGTTGCCATTCAGAGTGAGTTTTCAGTTTAAGTAACTATGATATCAAAATAAAGTCCAAAACCCAACATACAACACTGTTGACATAATACTTGCTTAGCACTAATGAAGATCTGGGTTTGATTCCCAGCATGGTATTATTCAGAAATAATATATATACTTGTAATTCTACCACTGTTGAGACAAGGCAGGAAGATCAGAAGTTCATTGATCATTAGCCTGGGATACATAATATTCTGTCATACATAGAAAATTAAAATACAGAAATTGTATTTAGTTTTCAAATTTGTAGAAACACCCTCTGGGTAAACTAAATCCTGGAGAAAATGATCTCTGTGTAACTTCCTGTGGTTTTGATATTAGAGATTTTCTGGATGTTGTCAGTAAATGGTGGCAAATCATTTCCCCTGTCAGTACTGAGCCTTTGCTGAAATTGACATCTTTCAAAGTCAATTTGAAACTGTGGGAAATTTTCAGACAATAGAAGACAAGTTAGTTATTCAAAGATCCCCCTAAAAATTCACTATTAAGCATAGATGGGCGGTAATGAACTGCCCTTTAATGTCCATGTTACCTCAATTTTGTGTCTTTACAGATAGACTATTTTTAAAAGAAAAAATGAACTTACCTGTAACATCTGGAGATTGGTGAATTTATAATGAACCAGGTTCTAATTCTGTGAGGAAGAAAATTGACAGTTATCTATAATGATCAATTTATGTAATAATTATCACTTTCATAGTGGTAAAAATTCTCCAACTATTATAATGTCACCAAACATAATTTACAGAACATTCAGCGACACATTTCAGATATTAAAAGTATAAATGGAACTGCATTGGGAAATAAAAGCTTATCAATGTTTATTGCTTAAAATAATCATTTTCACATTAGGTAATTAAATGAACAAAACTTATGTACATAGCAGGACTTAAGGTAGAAGTACATGTATACATGCAATGCTAAAAGTCAACTATCCACTCAATCACAGTCCTTCACAGTTCTCCTTGCTCAAATCAAGAAGCCAGATCAGAGACCCACCATAAGTGGACTGTCTGGAATTCATTTTTATCTTCTTCTTCTCCTTCTCCTTCTCCTTCTCCTTCTCCTTCTCCTTCTCCTTCT